>JASDQU011400446.1:68023-91120 GCA_032191745.1 Picea mariana | reverse complement strand
AAGAGTTAGTGTTGGAGAGTTTATAAGAATGTTGGAGAGAACAACCTCTCTTGAGAGTTTATAAGAGTCTTGGATTATAAGAGTATTGGAGATAAGAAAAAAAAAACTAATACCAAAAAATACAAATTTTACATAAAATTAGAAAAAATTAAAACATCGCTAAATTACCATATAAAATAACTGATAATACAAAATGACATATATGGCCATAAATAATGTGCTTAAGTGATTACTTATGCTTTTTTATCACCAAATATAAATAGCGACGACCGACATGATTTATGATTTTTTTTACCAAATCTAAAAGTGACTTTTAATTTATTCATAACATGAATCTATTGATGTTATATTTGTCTAAGGGGAGGTTTCGAATGCTTTAAGGGATGATTTATGAATTTTTTTTACCAAATAAAAATGTGATTTTCAATTTATTCATAACATGAATATAATGTTATATATTTATTTGTGGTTAATCTATATTTTATAATGGATTATTTATAAAAGGGATTTTTAAATTGTGAAAAATAAAATTAACATATTGTTATTAATATTATTAGATGTGGGAAGAGTTTATAGGTATTAAAATATAAAAAATAGTATTTGATAAATTTAAAAAATATTTAATAAAAATGTATAAAAAAAAATTTAAAAAGATTTTGAAAAATATTTATCAATATCTAACACAATATCCTTCATTGATTATTAATAAAAAAAATTAATTTATAAATTAGAGAAAAAATAAATTAACTAAAATGAAATTTACTTCACCTTTAATTTTAATTTTTTTGAAAATATTAAAAAATAGAAATATAAAATAATTATTTTATAATAAATCATAAACAAAGTGAATGAATAACATAAAATTAAGAAACCCCTCATTGATTATTAATGAATGTTTTTAATTTATAAATTAGAGAAAAAATAAATTAACTAACACCTTAATTTTAATTTTTTGAAAAATATTAAAAAATAGAAATATAAAATAATTATTTTATAATAAATCATAAACAAAGTAAAAAAATAACATAAAATTAAGAAATTGATTCAATTAGTTAGTAATTACTATATATATATTTTAAATTTTAAAATTAAAATATTAAATAATAAACAATTTTATTTCAAAAATAAATTATTATTATTATTTAAATGTGGCTGCAATAAATAAAGGTAACACAAATGTAGATCAATGATAAAAAATTAATACTAGAGTAAATTTGTAATTTTAATTAAGTTTGTTAATCATTTAAAAGCAGCAATTAGATATTCACACAATAATTTCATAATTATATTAAATGTTAAAAAATAAACAGATTAAATGAAGCTTTTAAAAATGTTATGCTAGCATCTTCAATTATTACGTCGAAAGGAATACAGCGATCGATAATGGGCACAATTAAGCACAATTAATGATCTTTTAACCTTATTTAACCTTAAACCCTAATCTGATGGTTATGCATTGAAGATACTGGCATTTATCAAGACATCCATTAACATGTTTACTTTTTAACATTTACCTAATCACATTAAAAAATTACTGTAATGATATGTAATTGCCACGTTTAAATGATTAAATAGGATTAAACTGTGCAACCAAACGTTTCATATTACCACAAACGAATTACAAATTACCATAAAAGTTTTATGACACGCGTTCTTAGCCAACCTTTCAGCAAGTTAGCCGCTATGCTACTATAAGACTTTAAAAAGTATAGTTAGACATTTTTATATAAAAAAAAAATATGACAATATTTATTACAATTTCCTCCACCATGAGAGAGGCGCAGAAGGTCATTTCGTCGTCCTATTCAAACTTCTTCGTGCCGTGCCGTGCCGACGTCAAATTCGTCCTCATCCGCCCTATGTCACCTTGAAAAAGAATCCCCCTTCCCTACCCTACCCATCTTATTTCTCTAGCGGAATCCAATCCTCTGGTGGAATCGAACAGGAAGAGGTGGAATCCTCGCTTTCCGCCTCCGCGCCGCCGGACTTAAAATTATCGTCATCGTCGTCGTCCTCCTCCTCCTCCTGCCCCGTCTCTTCCTCCTCCGGCCACCCGCTCTCTTCCTCTTCCCTTGGGAAAAGGAGATCAGGGGGTACGATATCATGTTTATAGGGGGGTACGCTATCATATATATAAGGGAAGGAGACGGCGGAAATGGTGCAGACGAGATCGTTATCGGCAACAGGGGTGGCGCGCGAGCAAGGCTCGCCCACGCAGACGTGCACAATCCCAGTGGCCTTGCACACGTATATGTTCTCAGCGAAGCGCACGAAGTCGCAGCCCTCTTCCTGGCGGTCCACGCTCCTCCCCACGCAATCGTGGATCCGACTGTACTTCTCAGGCAACCCCGCCTCCCTCTTCCACACCTCGATTTCCGCCCGGATTTTGTCCGGCACCGCCCACAGCTCGTCCGTCAGGTCCTCCCCCGGCGGAGGAACGCGCCGCTTCGCCCTCTTCGCCGCAGCGGTGTCCTCCTTAACTTTGGCCACAAACTCTTCTTCCGAGAGGCAAGAGTATTGTTGGGGATCGATATCGTATTTGGATAATAGACGGTGCGTTTCAATGCACTGCCGAGCCCAAGCCAGGTTTTCTTCTAACGTCACTGTGTCATTTCTCCCTTTTAGTTTCTTTTCTTCTTCTTCTCCTCCTTGCTCCTTGCGGCTTCTTTTAACCCCGCGACGCTCCGCCTCCGCCTTCTCCCCGGGCAGTACTTCTGCATTGAATTCTTCTTTTTGCTCCTCCGGCTGGGAAGGCGAGGAATTTCTAACCCCGCGACCCTCCGCCTTCTCCCCGAACAGTACTTCTGCATTGAATTCTTCTTTTTCTTTTCTCTCCTCCGGCTGGGAAGGCGAGGAATTGTTAGAGTTGCTGGTTCGTATCGACATCGTTGGACGTCTATGAGGAATGATGTCGCTCAGGCGGTCTACATTTGCTTGTGGAGGCTTCGGCCTTCAGCGTTTTCTGATGACGACGACGCCACAAGAAATGCAGACCGGCGCTTTCTTTCACGTCGGCCACTTTTCTCTGTATATACACAGATATGGAGACGGCCCATGTTGCAGAGCCGAACGGTTGGTAACCATCATTTTAGTCGTTATCATAACTTCTCGAACTGAACCATCTTGAACTAATGCTGAGACAAAATAATAAACGAGAATATATATCCTAACACCATAAACATAAACATAAGATGTTTTATACAGCTAGTAAATGAGTATACTTACTTTATAACCAATCAACTATATTAATAAGAAATCTCATTTTCTTATAACTTTTTACAAATGACAAATTAAGTACTATTCAATTCAATGAAAACCAACATAAAACCAACATAAAACTTGTTTTTTAATAAAGAATAATTGAAACCAACTTATACACATGCATTAACATTTAACATGTTTTATAGAGGAAAATAAGAGCTTTGGAGTAAATAGTCACTTTGCAACCAATTAATCATTATATTAATAGGAGACACCACTCCTTATAAATCTCTACAACTTACAAATTAAGTACCACTCAATCAAAACCAATATAAATCCCATCTTTCAATAAAGAAAAATCTAAACCAAGACATGCACGTGCATTCACATAACATTTCTTATAGAGAAAACGAGGAGTATGGAGTAAATAAGCATTCACTTTGCAACCCATCAACAATTATATTAATAGGAGGCACCATTCCTTATAACTTTCTATGACTTTCAAATTAAGTACCACTCAATCAAAACGAACATAAAGCTAGTCTTTCAATAAAGAAGAATCCAAACTAAAAGAGTAACACATGCATTCATATAGCATGCCTTATAGAGAAAGAGAGAAACACTAAGCAAGTAAATATACTCACTTTGGAATCAATCAACCATTTTATTAATAAGAAACCCCACTCCCTTATAATTCTCTAACCTACAAGTCAAGTATTGTTGGCATTTTATTCCACACTTGCACACGTTCTTCTTAACACTGGGGAGTTTAGACCCAGAGTTCATCCAGAGTTGACCAACAAAAACCTCAGAGCATCGACATATCAATCATCGACCAAGGCCGGGAAAGTTCTCACCCGAGACACAGAGGGGATCACAAAGACCATAAGGTCTTATGACATAGATGAAGGATTAAGCTAACCAAGATCCCACTAGGATTGAATTCATACATTTCATATTCCATGACTTATTGTGATAACAAGCAAAACAATACACACGCATATCTAACCAACACATCATAGACACACAATAGATCAGAACTATCGCAGCTTAATTATTTCATGCATTCCATTCAACACAAACATACAACATACATTAAGCAGATTATATCTGACATCAACAAAGCTTCATATCTTCTTTAGATAATTCCACAGAATTACAATACACCACGCAATGTGCATCCCATTTTTATCTCAGACATATGACAGACTCATATTTATGTCCAGAAGCATTATAACATTACAAAAAGCTCAGAGTGAGCTCGATACCAACAACTCGATGGATCTCATCTAATCATCTAATTTTATTTTTTATGTCATTGCTTCCTTTTATAGATTTCTCTACTCGAGAGCTCTATCTCTTTCTACTCTTCTCCACTCGTTCTACTAAAAAAATGCCTCACACACTTCTGGCACTTGCATGTAGTCCATGTAGCCTTCTAGAATCGGGGCAATCTTAACTGCCTCGTCAGCTCATCTTTTGTCAGCTCCACGATCCCTTGTGTTGTTAGCAGTAATCATTCAAGAAGATTTCTCGATGATTCATTTCTTGATTCCGACGTGCATCTTCCTAATTTTCAGTGTGCATCTAAACTAGGATTGACGCGCATTTGGTAGACTTCTAGCTCGTCGTGCAATATCAAAATTCGGTCGGGTGCGCACTTCTTATCATTCTTCATGCATTAACTTAGGCGCGTTCAAAACTTTGGAATGAGTATGCACAACTTCATTTGTGCGCGCATGTGAAATGAACCCAAAACTTTGGGTGCCAACAAGCCCCCACCACTATTACTTGGTTCGTCCTCAATCCAACAACTTCATGTGATCAAGGCACAACTTTTGACTAAGAGAAAATCACNGCGCGCATGTGAAATGAACCCAAAACTTTGGGTGCCAACAAGCCCCCACCACTATTACTTGGTTCGTCCTCAATCCAACAACTTCATGTGATCAAGGCACAACTTTTGACTAAGAGAAAATCATTGATTCTTCAAAACAAGTTGTGATGGTTGTTGAGCCAGAGTAATAGAAAATCATTTTTTCTAGTTGTAGTTGCAACTCGAACTAGGTCCTCGAAAGAATCAAGAATGCCCCATGGTGAAAGATAGAGTTGAAGTGCATGTGGCTAGATGCTTGACCTAGAACCTTCACTGGTGTATGTGGAGGTGAATGAGGGATATTTTTAAATCCCACCATCAAACACTGACCATTGAAAATAATTTAGGCTCCAGAAAGAGAGAGCATCATTCTTGGATTGTCTTTTTGTTCTGAGAGGATCAGACCGAGGTGGTAGCCTCGACCTTTCTACTACTAGAGGGTTGGGGATCCATAGCAAGATGTGAGAGTGAGGGACTCGATGACTAATATAGATGAATTGGTTTGGCTCAGTTGCTCTACTGGAGGAGGGGGATCTATGACAAGGGATGAGGGTAGGGATCCTGGAAAACAAGACAGTAGGGTCCCTCCCTATCAAGAAAGGTGATGATTCATAGAAATTGTTCAACCAAATTCGGACTTAGAGAGTTGGTGAACAGGAACAAGTATGAAACATAGTTCAGGGAACTATGTGGCACTGAGCTGATGCTTTCTAGGGAAGACGAGGGAAGGAACTCTATCGAGCAGTTGGTGGCATACTGGCAATCTTTGTGAAAACTGAAGTGTAGGCTCTAAAGTTGCTTGATCGAACTAAAAAGACCATATTATGGACAATCTATTAAGCCATGCCATAAAGAGGAAGCTAGAAAGAGAGCTGAGAAAATTTTATCTAGCGGGGTGAATCAAGGGAAATAATAAACGAATGATGGAGGAAGTGATAAGCAAGGGTGGTAGGGAATAGGGCGTGGAGAATTACTCCATCAAGGTCGTCAGGGGAGGGGGGTATATATAATGTGAATATGGTGGAAAATATTACAAAGGAGAGAAACAAATATTTGATGGAGGGAATAGCTTGGAGTAGAGGGAGAAGTTGGTGGTGAATTGTGACTCATGGGAAATTCAAATTTTGGGTACACCATACTCATGATTATGTTGGTTGAATATTGTGGCGGTATAACTAATTCTGTATGTGTGGCATGTGCAAACCCAAATAGGATTACTTTCCCTTTCAATGAACTGAGCCACTAGGAAAACCCTTCGAGGCCCGCGTGAATTGTCAGTCGAGACCAAGACCTTGTAGTTATGGCTAAGTATCAGTCTAATTTGGAAATCTGGAGAATATGCAAAAACTGTCAATCTTTCAATTCCACCTACGTGATAGATGTGAATCATGTACTATCAGAAAGGTAAATTATGTCGACTATATGATATGTTATCTATTATACATCCTATAATGAACCTACTCTACCAATATTCAAAGGTGGGAGAGGGAGCTAGATGTCGATTGACCCCTCCAGGTCATAGTACACCTTCAACTTGTTGCCATTGATAAGCCCCTTGAGCGACTGTCTCTGCAAGGTTGTCATCTTAGTGGCACTTGATTCACTAATGTAGACTAGCCAGAAAGGACCTAACCAACACATGCATAGCTTGCCAGGATAGTGTAAATATTTGTTGTCATATAATAATACTAAAGATCCAGGATAGAGAATTTTCTAACGGATGTTACGATCGTCCCATTCCTTTTGCCTTTCATTTTCCACCACTTTGTTGAATCCTACCATCATTCAATCCTCTTCCATTTCCATGAGATCATCTAACCCATGTTGGAGGGACTGGTCATCTATCATCCGGGTTGCAAGGGAAACCCGGAGGCTAGGAACAACAAATTCGAGAAGCATGATCATTTCTTTTCCATAGACCAGTTGAATGATGTGTGATTTTTCAAATGTTTTTGCATTTTTTGATAATCCCATAATATTGTTGGGATGCATTGATCCCAAACATCACATTGCACATTAAAAACTTTGGTTAAAGCATGCTCTAAAATTTATCAAAAGCTCCAACCATGCCATTGGCTTGAGGGTGATAGGGAGTGCTCCTATGGTGATGAATCATGAACTCTTGAGTGAGTTGTTGAATGTCTCATTCAGAAAATGCAACCCATGTTCACTCATCAACACCCTTCGACATCTGAATATAGTGATGACCTTCTCAAAAATGAAGTATGTCATTGTTTTTGTTATATAATCCTTGATTGGTGCGGCTTCGACCCATCTAGTGAGGTATTTAGTCGTTGTAGTAATGTAGCACAACCTTGTGCAACGCACTGGGGGATTGATGGGAGACAACAAATATATTTCCCATTTTTCAAATGACTCTAGCACAATCACAGGAAATAAAGGGATCTCATCTCTCTAGCAGGCCTTGTCAATCCATTGGCATATGTCATAGAATTTGCAATATTCTTTGGCATCTGCAAAGAGGGAGGGCCACCAAATCCCTACACGTAGAACCTTGCATGTTGTATCCTTACCAACATTGTGGCTTCCCACAATACCTTCATGTTCTTTATATAGGATGGAGTTCTATTTATGTTCTATGGCACACCGACGCAGGATGCCATCTACACCCAACTTATACAATTGTTCTGAAATCAATTGATAATTGGCACTATGGGTCACCAGTTGACAACGTTGCACTGGAGTACATCCTGTGGTAGCCTGTCCAATCATGACAAACTCCACTATTTTATCCAATTGATCAGTAACGACTTCGACCCAGAAGAGTTGTGCATCAAAGAATTCATCATCAAGGCTCTAAGCATTTTCACCAGTCTCGATCCACGATAGATGATCTAGTCCAATGTTGTATTTCCCTGGATTAACCACAACTTCAAAGTCAAACTCATGAAAGAGCAACAACCAATGACAAAATCATCCACCCAACACCGGCTTGTTGACCAAATACTTGAGCACAGAGTGGTCAGGGAAGAACTTAAATGCAGATCCCAACAAGTAGTGGTGAAATTTATGTAACTCATAAACCATGGCAAGGCCCTCATTCTTAGTTATTGTATAATTATTTTCAACATTGGATAGTTTGTGACTGGAAAAGTAAATTGGATAGTCAATATTCCCTTCACTCGGTTATGAAAGAACCATTCCCAGTGCAATGGACGAAGCATATACGTGGACATGAAAGAGATTTGACCAATCAAGAAAGACCAGAATTGGTGTAGTAACTAGTTTTTCCTTGAGAGTATCCAAGGTTTTCTAGCATTTTGGGGCCCACTTGCACTTAGTATATTTGCACAATAGATTTTTTAATGGGGCTGCAATCTGGGAATATTTCTGAATGAACCTTCGGTAATATCCTATATGACCCAACGTGGCACACATATCCCAAATCGAGGTGGGGGCCACCATATCCAAGATGGCAGAAATCTTAGATTGATCCACCAGCAATCCATCTTTGCACACGATGTGGCCCAACAATGTGCCAAAGGGTGTATAGAAAATGAATTTCTTCAAATTCAAGGATAAATGTAGTTGATAGCATCGATAGAAGATCTTGCATGTGTTCTTTCAACAAACGAACACAATCCAATCATCCAAGTATACTTCAAGAAACATGTGGATGAATTCCTTGAAGGTTGTGACCACTATCCAAGAAAATGTTGCAGGGGAATTCTTTAATCCAAAGGGAATTATCATGTATGAAAAGGACCCCCATTCTATCACAAAGTTGGTTTTATATTGGTCCTCCTTCGCGATCCAAACCTGATGATACCCTGAGAATCCATCTGTGAAAGAGTAGGATTCCCAGCCACCAACATTTTCTAGCACCTCATCTGTGAAGGGTGTCAGGAAAGGGTCATGGATGCAGCTTGCATTGAGACTCCTAAGATCTAAACAAATTTGAATATCACTAGTATTGGGTTGCACAACCATAGGACTAATCCAATCAAAATCCTCTACTAGGACAATGATCCCAACATCCAACATCCAATCCAATTCTTTACACACCTTTTTCTTATATTTGGGATATAATCAATACGGACTTCTCTTAACCGTTTTGGAATTCGATTTGAGTTGAATCTTCATGGCCCCCAATGATCCTACAATGCCTTTCATTTCAGAAAAAATCTTCGAGGAAAAAAATCCTCATATTCCTTGAGAAGGTCAACAACTTGAGTGACTGTCTCCTTATCCCAATAATCTCCAATGATGGCCATCTTAGGTGCTTATTCAGTTCCAATATTGTGTTTATTGGTTTTGATTGGACCACTTAGTCTAGTGAGGCCATCTCTACAGCCTTACCCTTTAGTGCATGCTCACCTTTGTATTTTTTTATATGGATGTTATGTGGGTCATCGTCATCAACATTATCAACTTCTATCTTCCAACAATGTACTGCCTCTTTTGGTTTTTCCATCGAATGATGATACAAACATAGCACCCTGGGTGTGGCTTCCTTTAACTGTTGATGGAAAATAAAATCCTTAATCCAGCAGAGAACCTCTCTTTGAGGTGGAAATTCTACTGCCAAGTTGAATGTTAAACAAAATTTGGAACTCATATGGGTCCACTCGACCATTTGCCTCATGATTTTCTCCTGAATGTACCAGCGTCTACGGATCATGTCCATAGTGTGGACAAATCAATGGACCCATTAGGCTTGAGGGATATTCTTATAGGTCCAACTTCATTCACAAAAAGAAAGGTGATCTTGAGGATCCTCAATGCCCTTGTATCTATTGGCTAGCTCAAAATCAACGATATGATGGAACCGACCCTTTATCAACTCATTTTCTTGTGCCCAACTTTGAATATTTGGGTGATGTGTCACCCACCACCACGCAGGTGTTCCTCAAACCTATCATGTCCCCAGCCATCAACCCACTTTCCGGGAAACGCTACTTCGTGGAAACATTCTCATACTTAAATATATAACATGCATTATTTATAAAGAATAAGCATTAAATCAAATTAAGACATTTGACATGGATTTACTGCTGTCATATAGACTTAAATAGAATTAACAACAATTCAAACTAGCAACGGAATACATGATAATATTACAAGTATCACAGAACATGCATTTTAAGTAGGTACAGAATTAAAACACATAATGATACTTATCTTTGAAACTGTAATACACCACCAATTACATGCAGACCTTCCACGAACCTCCCAGCCTTAGACTGCGTTGCTCGTCACTCTTAGTAGTAGGTCACCCCCGAGCTGGGACTAAACTCCACCAGGCAAGGGAGTCCTAGGCTAGGCAAGGTCAACGAGAGACACATAGTTTATAAGGAAGGATTCTCTCCGAGGAGCCACTTATGCCCACTGCTCACAAACTCTAATTCCACACATGCCTGTCCCACCCTAGGAGTATACACTTTCACTGTCACCAAGACAGTCCTTCAGCTGCTAAACCTCCCTTTTCTTGGGCTTCAGCAATAGACCGAACTAGAATTCTCTGAGCTATGTGGCAGCTACAGGACTCCTTCCAGGAGTTCTCACTTCCTCTGCGCACTCTCTCACCTGGAGAGAGTCTCTCATAGGCCTGACAACCTACTTCTTAAACCACAACCACCTCTCTCACTTGGAGAGAGTGTTGCACACATGCCTGACAGTCTGCTTCTTCAGCTCCGTTCCAGCACAAGGAGGACAACAAGGCTTAGCAAGGAACGGATGATGGTAGGCAATCACACTCATCCAAGGGACTGTGTGGCCACAACAGCCCACAGTTATAACACACACGACATAGACAATTGCTCAGGTTTCACAAAAGACGTGGGTCGACTTCAGAGGTGTGTGGCTATGCAGAGGTCTAGTGTAGAGACAAAATGGTTCTCAAGAAGGATTCTAGGATTGCATGACGGGAAAAATAAACAGAGGTCCTTCACTGACTCCAACAGTTTAGACAGTCAACGACAGAATGGAGGACGAAACCCCATCCCGGCTCAATTCTTGGGTTAAATTGCATGTGCATGGGCCGACACATGTCACCCATGAATCTGCATGCACTCCATCAAGTATGCGTTCCCTTTTGCACACATTGGGGCTGCATGTGTTGCCTCTCCCAGGACTTCGGATAAAAACATACCTTTCAGACCACTTTGGAATAATAATAAATTTGTATTCCTAAGGACTTAATCCCTCAAGCTTAACCCCTCTTCCTACCTCTCAGCCCCCTCTCCCTTACCCATTTTGTGGAATCTTAGTCCCCCATCACTCTTTCTTCATGGTCGGAAGGCACGCGACGATGTTTATATATTATATTAATGATCTGCATAATTACATATACAAAATCAAACTCCTGGCCTTAACACTTAGGCTCTTCGGCCTAATAAAAACATATGCCCGCCATCTTATCAATACTCATCTCACCAGCCTACAAAACATTATTACAATTCATACTATAATTGGGGCACTACCGAGGGATATTACAATCCTCTCCCCTTATTTTTGCACTATCCTCAGTGCAACTCTTTACACAACATCAGCAAGATTTTCAAAATATTAAAAAAGATGTGGGTATTCTGCTCGCATAGCATCCTCATGCTCCAATGTCACATCCTCAGGACCATACCAGGTCCACTGAACCTTTACAAGCCCTATGGCTCGATTCCGAATCTATTTTCTTTTTTGGTCCAATATGCGCACAAGATGCACTTTCAGGACACCTTCTTGCTCCACCTGAATCACATTCCAATCAATTACATGATTATCATCATGTACATATTTCTTAAGCAATGAAACATGAAACATGATATGTACAGTCATGGATGCAGGTAATGCAAGCATATATGAAACTAGCCCAATCCTTTCTAGGATTTCAAATGGACCACAAAATTTGGCTGCCAACTTGGTGCAATTTCCCAGCTTCAATGAACTTCTATTGGCTTTTACTTTCAGGAAAACATGGTCATCCACTTTAAACTCTTTGTGGGTTATGTTTTTATCAACATAATTTTTCTGCCTGTCTTGGGCATCTTTCAAATTCTGCTTAATTTTTAGTATTTGTTATTCCATTTCCTTGAGAAACTTTGGCCCAACTACTGCTCTATCAGCTGTATTATCCCAGCTTACTGGAGTATTGCACTTTCTTCCATAAAGTGCTTCAAATGGACTCATCTTCAACGATTCTTGATACCCATTGTTGTAGGCAAATTCTACCAAATGTATAGTCCATTACATACATCCTTAGTATGTCTTCTATTACTCGATTCACTCTCTCAATCTGTCCATCAAACTCAGGGTGATAGGATGTACTGAAATTCAGAATCGTTCTAAACCCCTTGAATAAATCTTTCCAAAAATTTGAGGTAAATTTCGGGTCTCTGTCAGACACAATTGTCTTTGGAATATCGTGCAATCGTGCTACTTCTCTCATAAAAATATCAACAACATCTGTTGCCTTGTGAGTAGTATTTAACGGAATGAAATGGGTAGCTTTCGTAAGCTTGTCCACTACCACCATGATTGAATCATGTTTCTTACCGGTTCTAGGAAATCCTGTGATGAAATCCATTATCACCACTTCCCACTTCCACTCAGGAATGGGTAAAGGTTGCAGCAACCCTACTAGCTGTCTATGCTCAGCTTTAACCTTCTGGCACTCCATACATATAGCGATGTATTCTGCAATCTCTTTCTTTATACCTAGCCAAAATTAATGGCTCTTGACTGCTACCACATTTTTCTGATATCCAGGGTGCCCGCATAAGGCACATTATGCATTTCATGCAAAATCGCAAGTTTCAAATCCTGCACATTAGGTACATAAATTTTGTTCTTGTACAGAAGTATTCCATCAGTTTCCAAATTATAAATCTCCACTTTTTGTGGCATCTTACCTTATTGTAGCTTTTCTACCAAATCCCTGTACTACAAATTTGTATTTGCAGCCTCCAAAATTCTTCTTTTAATATCAATTTGGTACATGCTAATGGTTGTAGCATGTAATTCATGCACTATCCTGTTGAGTTCATTAGCCACTTTATTTTCCTTCCGTTTGATATGCTTGATATCAAAATCATACTCACAGAGAAACTCCAACAACCTACTATGTCTAGCGTTCAAGGTTGGTTGATCAAACAAGTACTTCAGACCGTTATGGTCTGTTCTTAGTTCGAACCTCCTTCCCATGAGGTAATTTCTCCATTTCTTTAGAGCATGTACTATGGCTGCCAACTCCAAATCATGAGTTGCATAGTTCCTTCCGTGCTCTTTCAACTTTCTGGATTCATAATAGATTATGAATCCCTTCTGACTGAGGACTCCTCCCAATCCTTCTTTGCAAGCATCTGTGCACACCATGAAATCTTCATTTGGATCTGTGATTCTCAAGATTGGAGCATTGGTTAACAATTGCTTCAATTGTTGAAAGCTTTTCTCACAATCCTCTATCCACTGGAACTTCTTCTCCTTCCTTTGCAAAGAAGTGATAGGGTGAGCTATCCTCGAGAACCCTCGAATAAACCTTCTGTAATAAACATCTAGACCCATAAAGGATCTGACTTCTGTCACATTCTCTAGCCCTTACCATTATTTGATGGCCTCAATCTTCTCAAGATCTACATCTATCCCTTCCTTTTAAATAATATGCCCCAAGTAATGGATCTGCTCCTGATAAAACGAGCATTTTCTCAACTTGGCATACAGTTGGTGCTCTCTTATCACCTACAACACCATCCTTAGATGATGTTCATGCTCTTCCTCTGACTTGGAATACACCAAGATGTCATCCAAAAAGACTATGACAAACTTGTCCAGATAGTCCCTGAATACACCATTCATCAGGCACATAAAAACAGCGGGTTCGTTCGACAGTCCAAACGACACCACTGTGAATTCATAATGACCATACATTTTTCTAAAGGCAGTCTTGTTGATGTCTTCATCCTTTATCCTTACCTGGTGATATCCCGACTTGAGGTCTTTCTTCGAAAATATCTTTGAATCCTTCAATTGATCAAAGAGGTCATCATTCCTCGGCAGAGGATATTTGTTCTTTACAGTTACTTTGTTCAATTGTCTAAAATCGATACACAATCTCACCGTCCCATCCTTCTTCTTCATGAACAGGACCGAGGCATCCTAAGGTGAAACACTTGGGCATATATGCCCCTTCTTCAGAATCTCTTCAAGCTGCAGTTGCAGTCCTTTCAGCTCCGGCATACTCATTATGTAAGGAGCTTTCGACACTGGAGCTACTCCAGGCATCAAGTTTACAGAGAAGTCAATATCTCTTTTCGAAGGTAGTCTAGGTACCTCCTAAAATACATCTTCAAACTCCTTTAGTACCGCATGATCTCCAATCTTTGAGATCTCATCCTTAGATGCTTCCTCCACATGGGTTGCAAATAATTGACAGCCTTTTCTATAGCACTTCTTTAGCTGCATTGCTGAGATTTCTTTGATAGCAACAGCTTTGGGAATTCCTTGGACTATTCTTCGATTCTCTTACTCATCCAGGCAAGTGAATAACTTATTACGACAGTCCAAGATGGCATGGTGTTGGTCCAACCAGTCCATCCCAATTAGACAGTCATAAGAACCTAAAGGCAGAACATTCAATTCACTCTTTGTGCTTAGTCCATTCATGTCCACGAGACAGGACTTAACCAACTCAGTGACCTTCCTTTTAGTTCCTGTAGCCAGCTACACTAACCAAAAATTTTCATATTTTCTTCTCGACAAATGCAAAATTTCCACCACTCTAGGATCTATATAAATATGGCTAGCCCCTGAATCAATTAAAATAGTAAATGGTTGGTTGTTAATCATACCTTCCACTTCAATCATGTGTGACTGATATTCATCTTTCTTGTTGTCCAAGGCTGCGTAGATCCTTGGCATTCTACTGCCCATGTCCTCCATTGTTTCATCTTGTTGTACATTGTGGACAGCTCTCACTTTATTATTTATGTGGGGGAAATCTCTGTACCTATGGTTTTCTATACAACCCCAACATTCCATAGGTGGCAGTCTTGGCATTTTCCCACATACTTCAACCTTCCTGGGCTCTCTAAAAGATGGTTGTCCTTGAGGACTGTTTTTGAAAAAGGGTGGCTTAGTTCCCTTCTTCCTCTAATCCATCTTGAATTTCTTCTTGTCTTCCCAAGCCTTCTGAAAAGTAGGCTTCTCTCTTTGTTGCTCATATAAGCATTTCGCTCTTCTTATCATTTCTTCCATAGTTTTTGGGTCATCATACTGGATCTTGTCCCCAATGGAAGGTGGCAGTCCACTCAGATACCTTTGAATCTTGCAGTCTCGTCCTTTATGAACGAAACATACTTCAGTAATTCCAAAAACCTCTGTTCGTATTCATCAATGGTCATGCTGCCCAGCTTGAGTTCAAAGAACTCTTTCATCTTTCTATCATAGTATCTTTTAGTCAAGTATTTCTTCTCGAAATACCTCTTGAATTCTTTCCAAGTGATATCTTTCTCTCTAATTTGTTTCACCTGCACAGGCTAATCCCACCACATGGATTCTTTTCCTTTCAATTGATACATTGCAATTCTACCTTCTGCATGAGAGGAATAATTATGCAGTTGGAAATATTTCCTCATGCCAAGCAATCATGCTTTGGCATCTTCTTACTCCTTTTGTTCTCCATCAAACGTAGGAGGTTTAATATTGTTCATTTCTCCCTTCAGTTCATCCACTCCAGATCTATTGTTCTTTCTGGTAGGAGATGGGTTTGAATTACTGTGTGCCCTCCTCTTGGAGTGACCTTGGGAGTGATGATGGTTTTTACCAACACTCCTTGATCTTGTTCCCTCAGAAGTCAGGTGACTCTCGGTTTTGCTCGAGTCTCTCTCCTGGTCCAACTTCTTTTCTATCCTCTCTAGACTCTTCATCAACTTTAAGTTGAATTCACCTTGTTTATCCTGAGCTTTCCTGAGCTTTCTGTTATCTAATCGGTGAGTTTGGGCATCTTTTTGCAATTTTTCAATGATCTTCATCATATGCCCTTCCTTATCTATCTCTTCTCCATGCCCATTGGAGTTCGACCCTTCAACTCCCAAATGAACATCCATTCATTTTGCTTCATTCTCTGAACTGGAAGCATTCGGTGTCCCCTCCATTTCTTTTTCACTCAGTGGTAATTCTACTCGGTTCTGGCACTTGCTAAACTTCTGCAAACACAATGTGCAGACAATCGAAATTTGTCAGGCCATTATTCCTTAACAAATCCCACGGCATTCATAAACAAATCTGAATTAAGAAAATGTCCATATTTCATGAATTTTCTGAGCTCTTCTCCACTCTATAACAATCCTTCAGGCTCTATCCCCTTCTCTCTTAATCCCCATCCCACGTGATCGTGGGTCATGACCACTCGCTTAGCAAAAAGGGAACTTCGCGACTTCGCGTACCGGGAGGTTTTCAAATCACTCCCCAACAACTTCCTGAGTTCCAAACTAATGAATTTGCAACATAGGGAGGATCAACCATCCACATCTACCCAGCGTCCAATAACTGACACTCGCGGTGGGACCTCAGGTGTCTGAGTTCTGGTACTTTGGGACTTCGAAATATTTCACATCCGCAAACCCTGAACACTTCCATGACACTTTGTTGAAGTCATTATGTCACATCACTTACACTTTTCCAAATTGTGGGGGCATGCAACGGTGGTTTGGAGCAACCCACCTTTTGTCCCTAAATTCTCCTAACACTAACACATAACCCCTCAGTGAAACCACGATTTGGATTGCGGGACCGCCTTGGAGAATTATCTTCTGTGCAACTTGGGTCCCCATAATGTCTCTTGGTCGTTGATCTTGATGCATCGTGATCAATGCCACTATGGGTCCTCCGACCTTTAACTACGTTATGTAACCTCAGGCCCCACTAACCCTGCTCACACAAGATGCCACATGGTGGAATACTAGTGACATCATCCGACCCCACCACGTCTACTCTTTCGTTTCGAAACATCGGGCTTCAGGAGTTTGTGCAACAGCACATCCCATTCTCCCGATAGCCAAACTCCCAAAATTACAATTTGCCCTTCTGCTTAATCCAACGGTCAATCTATTTTCTCTAGATCTATGGTGTATATCTCCCTCGGGACTTCAGGGTTTCGGGTTTCGAGCGTATATGCCTCCACGCACCCCGCTTCTCCTAATTATCAAAATCTGAAGGGTTTACAAGATAATCGTCCTGTACCTTATCCAGATCTGACGGTCGTAATGACTTTCCTTTCTGTCCGAACAGATCCTACGACTCCAACACCCCAAGTGTTGAGTGCTCTCTCTTTGTGTTCAAATACCACGCCAACAGTAGTTTTATTCTACCACTACTCCTCCTGAGCTTCGTAACACAACCAATGTAACCCCTTGGCACTCAGAAACAATCTAAGGTTCGAAATTGGTTCCTCCGAACACCATTTCCACTCAAAACCTTGGGTCCAAAGACCACTTATCTGGCCCATCCAGGCTCAGCATTGAAAACATGCCTCTGATACCATATTGTAACGTCCTCAGCCATCGACCCACTTTCTGAGAAACGCTGCTTCGCGGAAACATTCTCATGCTTAAATATATAACATGCATTATTTATAAAGAATAAGCATTAAATCAAATTAAGACATTTGACATGGATTTACTGATGTCATACTAACTTAAACAGAATTAACAACAATTCAAACTAGCAACGGGATACATGATAATATTACAAGTATCACAGAACATGCATTTTAAGTAGGTACAGAATTAAAAACATTATGATACTTATATTTGAAACTGTAATACACCACCAACTGCGTGCAAACCTTCCACGAACCTCCCAGCCTTAGACCACGTTGCTCATCACTCTCAGCAGTAGGTCACCCGCAAGCTAGGACTAAGCTCCACCGGGCAAGGGAATCCTAGGCTAGGCAAGGTCAACAGAAGACACACTGTTTATGAGGAAGGATTCTCTCCCAAGAGCCACTTATGCCCACTTCTCACAGACTCTCATTCCCCACATGCTTGTCCCGCCCCAGGAATATACACCTTCACTGTCACCAAGACATTCCTTCAGTTGCTAAACCTCCCTTGCCTTGGGCTTCAGCAACAGACCGGACCAGAATTCTCCGAGCTCTGTGGCAGCTGCAGGAATCCTTCCATGAGTTCTAACTTCCTCTGTGCACTCTCTCACCTAGAGAGAGTCGCTCACGGGCCTAACAACCTTCTTATTCAACCACAACCACCTCTCTCACCTAGAGAGAGTGTTGCACACAGGCCTAACAGCCCGCTTCTTTAGCTCTGTTCTATCACAAGGAGGACAACAAGGCTTAGCAAGGAATGAATGACAATAGCCAATCACACTCAGCCAAGGGAATGTGTGACCACAATAGCCCACATTTAAAACACACACGGCATAGACAATTGCTCAAGTTTCACAAAATATGTGGGTCGGCTTCAAAGGTGCGGGCTATGCAAAGGTCCAGTGTATAGACAAAACAGTTATCGGGAAGGATTCCAGGATTGTGTGATAGGAAAATTAAACAGAGGTCCTTCACTAACTCCAATAGTTAAGACAACCGACGGCATAATGGAGGACAAACCCCCATCCCGACTCAATTCTTGGGTTAAATTTCATGTTCTTGGGTCGACACATGTCGCCCATGAAGCTGCATGCACTCCATCAAGTATGTGTTCCCTTTTGCACACGTTGGGGCTACATGTGTTGCCTCTCCTAGGACTTAGGATAAAAACATACCTTTCACACCACTTTGGAATAATAATAAATTATTATTCCTAAGGACTTATGCCCTCAATATTAGCCCCTCTTCCTACCTCTCAGCCCCCTCTCCCTTACCCATACTATGGAAGCTTAGTCCCCCATCACTCTTTCTTCATGGTCAGTCGACACACATCGATGTTTTTATATTATATTAATGATATGCATAATTACATATACAAAATCAGGCTCCTGGCCTTAACACTTAGGCTCTCCGGCCTAATAAACACATAAGCCCACCAACTTATATACTCGTCTCACCAGCCTACAAAACATGATTACAATTCATAATATAACTGGGGCACTATCGGGGGATATTACAAAACTAGTGCACCCATGGCCTAAAACCTTTTCTCCACGGGGATGGTTTTCTCCATCTGTATGAGGAGGGTCTCTACCGACCCTATCCCATCAAACATTCGGGCATCACATAGCTCATATCCGATCTAGCGCATTGATTTCGTTATCCTTGTGCATCTGCAAGTGGAAACTTAACAGAGCTTGTTTTTCCACCTTTCCATGAAATCCTTAGAATCTATGTCATACGATTTGACACTTCTCCGACTTAATTCTCCATTTTCGGTGGGTTTTATATAGTCTTCCTTATACCCGGTGATATTATAGATATTTTCAATCACCGAGATCTGCACATCCTCATCCACTAGCTCATTGTATGTATTTCCTTCATATGGATTCAGATGTGCGACCATGTGTAGGGTGTTTGTTTCAAATGGAATCTGCCTCTTATTTTGATTAAACATGGTTTTATTATCAAAGGCCCAGTCAATACCAAACAATGTCGGATATGGATCAAATTCATCCATAATTTCTATTACCTCAAATTCATCATTTATTTTGACTCCGTCTATATTCATTTCCACTTGCTCCAGTCAGCCTATTAGATAGATCTTGTATTGATTTTCCAATCGTAGTTGGATGGGTAACCAGACCACTTTTTGTTTACCCATCACCTCCCAATATTTATTTTGAAAACTTTTCATGTCAAAACCCATATCCAACCTGACACCATCCATGTCACAGCCACCAAGTTCTTCTCTCATTTTAAATTCTCAACCAATGTGATTTTGCTTGCTGACCTGATATACATCACTTTCTGGAAGCGGAGCTTATATGGTTTCATCCATTCGTTGTTCCCTCATGAAAGTAGTTAGCATATGTGTCAACTTACTTGCAGCCTTTGGATAATTCAGCAATCGCAAACAAAAATGAAAGAAAGAACTTACTTGGTATTCACATTCTTCCTTGCGACCCAATTCATCCCTCCAGTTAACCGATCTTGAATTTCTTCTCAAGACAAATACCACCTCATATATTTACTTCATTATTCCCTACATTAATTTGAGGTCCCAACAATGGAACCATTTGTTGTCATTTTATTCCACACTTGCACGAATCCTTATTAACTTTGGGGAGTTTACACTTAGGGTTTGTTCGGAGTTGACCAACAAAAACCCCATAGCATCGGCATATCAATCCTCAGCCAAGGTCGAGGAAAGTCTCACCCGAGATGCAGAGGGGATCACAGAGACCATAATGTCTTGTGGAAGGGATGAAGGATTAAGAAAAACAAGATCCATCTGGGATGGCATTCATACATTTCATATTCCATAGCTTACTATGCTAACAAGTAAAATAATACACACACATATCTAACCAATTGATCCGGATTTTATGAGAAGAATGAAATGAATAAAAATGTATACATAGAGATTCAATGAACAATAACAGAGATACAGTAAAACTTGTCTTCTATTAATAAAGAAATATGTTGAAACTGTAAAATGCAGACTAAAACAAGCCTGCTAGAATGGTGGTGGCTTATCTCTGAGAAGAGATGTGATGAATACACTCATTCGCAAGAAGATGATTACAATCAGGCTCCAAAAGAATTTTTACAACAAAAATGAATTCCAAAACCCTAGACATCCAAAAACCTAACCCTAGGAAATGAAGCGCCAAAAGTCATGTGAGCCTCATTGGGATAAGTTAGTACAACAACTTCTCATAGTTTTAGGCGCATGATAGCTCGTTGGAAAGGTCTATCTGAGGAATACACATTATATAGTCATAGTTTGAATTTGTATACAATGTGACTATGGAAGGCCCAAAAAACGTTGTTTAATGCCTCAAAACTGTCCCAAAAGTTTAGGACCCAAAAAGCTAGAAAAAAAATGCCAAGATGAAAACTGAAACTACCAAGATGAAATATGTAAGTGAGCTAGTTTGAATAGATAGGTGGCCACCGATATCCACATGGATCAATCCTCCCCCTTAGTAATAAATGGTATCTATTGCATTGAGTTCCCCCATCAGATGAAGAAATTTATGTTGAATTTGGCCCCGGGTGAGCCACTTTCCTTGGTGCAGGAGCTACCCTGCTTTGACAACCTGATAAAGTTGGATGGTCCAAGGGACACATGACAAATAATATATATAAATGATAATAATAAATAGTTATTGATTATCCAAGGGACGCATCCTTTCATGGATGGTCACCATATGTTCTCTATATATGGAACACTCATCATTGTAATAATATATCGAATATATATATCATCTCATATTCAAAAATCAACATATAGGTAGTATCTATTATATGTTCTCTGGGTTTTGAAAGTTCTTCCAGTTTGACCTATGTAATATTTCCCACACGAGCAAGGAATTTGGTAAACACTTGGGCCAAGCATAGGATCGGTATTGTCTTTAACATATTTGAAAAGTTGTTTAAGGGTATTAAAGGGTTTGAATATAGTTTTGATATTCTTCTTAGATAAAAGTTTCGATATTTTATCGGTGGTCCTTTGGATATAGGTAAGAGAGATGAGAGCATGAGGAGGGGTTCAGGGAAAGGTGATTTTGGGTTTACGTTTAGGGTTGTTGGTTGAGCGAAAAGCTCAGTTGATTTGAGTGAGAAAGTAGCCATTGGACAAAAGGGTTTTGGTTAGGTGGGCCTTTTCTTTAGCAAGGAATTGAGGGGTCGAAATGCGGAGGGCACAAGTGGTTAATATTTTTAGGGCAGCGGATTTTTTAGTAGGATGATGGTGAGAATTGGAATTTAGGTACTTGTCAGTGTGATTTTTCTTGCTATAGACTTGGTGGGAAAGGGATTTGTCAAGAAGACGGCAAATGAGAACATCTAAGAAGGGAAGGGAATTTTATTTTTGGGTCTCCATAGTGAATTGAATGTGAGGGGATATGATATTGATATGGTTAAGAAAGGAGATCAAGTTTTTCTCGCCATGAGGTCAAATCAGGTTTGAGATGAAAGATAATAAGGGATAAATATTTGAAGTGTTCCATGAAAATGTTCGCAACAACTGGAAATAATGAGGACCCCATGGTTGTGCCTTCAATTTGCTCATAGAAAGCCCCCTTAAAGGTAAAGAAGGTGGAAGATAGACAAATTTTGATGAGGTCTAGAGTTTCCGAGTCGATTAGGTTAGAGATCAAGGTAAGGGCTTTAGGAATAAGTATTTTGGTAAAATGAGAAATAACATTGAAGCTAACCATAAGGTCTTGTTCATAAAGGAGGAAATCATGGGTTTTGTGAATGAAGTCGACAAAGTCTTTGATGAATGACAAAGTTTTTCCGACAAAGATTTGAAGTTTATCGACTAGATATCGAGAAAAGGCATTAGTTGGGGATCCTATGGCACTCACTATAGGATGAAGAGGAACCTATTTTTTATGAATTTTAGGTTTTTCGTAGATCCTAGGGGTTTGAGGGTGGTGAGGGAGGAGATTATTTTGGGTGGCGGGATCTAGGTACAAAGATTTGATTGCTTTACTTCTTTAGAATCTGACCATTGATAGGGAGTTCCTCAATCCCCCCCTCCAAGGTCTTGATTTTGAAGGTCCCAAGTCCAATTCTTTCATGAATTTGATAAGGACCAATCCATAGCTTTTGAAACTTAGTATGTTTTCCTTTAGGCTCATTGGCTTTGTCCCACTTCAAAACTAGGTCCCCAACTTGAAAATATTTCTTGCCAACTAAAATTTTATGGAACCAATGTTTTACTATCTCTTGGTGTTGGTATATCTTTCTCTTGGTTTTTTCTCTTTCTTCCTCCTGTTTAAGAAGAGTGTCCAATATTTGTTGCATAGCTCGACAATCACTATCTTGGGTAGACTACGATAGTTGTACGGAAGGAAAAAAATATATATGGGTAAGTAAAATAGCCTATTTACCATACACTATAGGATTTGCACCCTACATCAATGAGGATAGAAAACTCTAAAGATGGTGCATG
>JASDQU011400446.1:23215-49891 GCA_032191745.1 Picea mariana | reverse complement strand
TTGGGTTTACCTTTTCGGTGTACTCTCTGCCATAAAATTAACCACCTCATAAGTGACTGTCAGGGCTTTTCGAAGGAGTCGAAAAATTCTCGGCTCAGGAAGGTGTTCAGATGTGATTCCCTGGGTGTTGACTCCTTCGTTCAAGTTGCAGCCAATACCAGGGTTATGGATTCTTCAAGTCAAGCTGCCACAGACACTGTCATAGGTAAGCTAAAAGCTCTTTGTCCTTCTTTCAACTGTTCACTCTCGCCCTGGGAAAAGGATTCTCTGGACTCTATCACTCGTACAATGGTTGGAGCTGTGCATTCCTAGTCTCACCTCCCGACGAAAGCTAGGGAAGGTACTCCCTCCTTGGAGTCTGCTCCTCGGCCCTCTGTGACGTGCATGTCTGTTTGTAGTATGAAGAAGGTGACCTCCTCCCCTGAGGAGGTTAGAGTAAACTCTGTTTTTCCTACCTGTAACTTGCCTCCTCCTGGGGGTTTAAGGATTGAGGAAGCCATGGATTCCCTAGGGGTTAGGGGCGTGCCCAGTGAGGAGGAGAGGGATTGTTTTCTTCTATCGGGTTACAGGGAGTCGAACCCTGGTGAGTGCTCCCTGGGGGAGAACCTAGAGTCTCTATTCCTGTTGCACATAGAGGTTGTTACTCCTCTCCCTATCCCCACTTATCATGGGAGGAACGTTTTAAAAATTACCAGAGCTCTTGGTCTTGTAGGGCAGTTAGAAAAGCTTGGTGGGGGTTCGACTTCTGATTTCTTCTGGTCAACAGGTTTGGGTTTTGAGACCTCCCCCATTAAAACGAGGAGTGCACGTAAAAAAGCCACTTATTCATTTCATGTTCCTGACTCTCTTCTACTGTTATAGACAACGGGGCGCTTAGAGGCATGAAAGCCCTTGCTAGGGCTAAACCATGATTATGCTCTCCTTAAATCTTAGAGAGGTGGGGGGGACCCTGAAAGCAACTTCCATGCACAATTTGTTGCGAAAGACAACCTGATATTATTTTCTTACAAGAAACTCTTGCGGATGAAAACAAATCTAGGTTGTTTATGTTAAATTTTTTTCCAGGTTGGTTATCTTGTGTTGTTAGTTCTGTTGGAAGCTCTGGTGGGTTATTGGTGACGTGGGATCCTAATAAACTAGTATTGGATCCTTTACTCTGCTGTGGAGGAATTATTTTACTTTCTGGCTCTTATTTGGAGAATAATAAGCAAATATGTTTGCTCAATGTATATGGGCCTTGTAACAAGAGGAAAGCTTTTTGGGAACATGTGGCCTCTAGAGGATTGCTGGCTTATATTAATTTGATTGTAGGGGATTTAAACTTCACTACTAGAGCGGACGAAGTCTGGGGAGCTTCGACACATCTGGACAAGTTGGCGGGCTTCTTTAAAGACATGTTCCAGGGAAATCACTTAGTGGATTTGCTTCCAGATGTTTTGCCCCCCACGTGGAGGAATGGTAGAGCAGGGGTTGACATCATTGCCAAAAGGTTGGATTGTATATTGGTTTCGAAGAATCTGTTAAATGAAGCAGGCAGATTTAGATCTTGGGTGGAATACCCTTTTATCTCGGATCATGCTCAAGTGTTTGCACAATTTGAATTTCAACAGTTTCCTTCAGCCTATCCTTTTAAGGTAAACTCGTCCTAGTTGGTGGAGGAAGAGTTCAATGCTATAGTAAAAGATGTTTGGCTAGATCAAGGTTTTTTGGTGGAATTTGATATATAACAAAGATTTGTGTGGAAACTGAAAGTGTTAAAAACCTGGATCAAATCTTGGGCAAGGTTCCAGAGAAGTGCAAAACTCTTCAGATTAGAATCGTTGGAGGAGGAGCTACGTGCAATACTTTCGTCGATTCCAAGGGATGGGAGGGACCCGCTTCTTGATTGTCACATTAAAAAATTGGAGGAAGAATGTAATTCGTTACTTCTCCAAATGAAGAAATTTGGAGACAGAGGAGTAGAGCAATTTGGTTAAAAAGCGGTGATCAGAATACAAGGTATTTTCATAACTTTGCCAGTTCTAGAAGGAATAATAAACATATTTGGGAGACCCTGGATGGGGATGGACAATATCACAGGGGGCAAAGAGGCTCTTAAAAAAGAAGTTAAAAGACACTTTAAAGGCTTGTTTGAAATCAACGACCCTCCCTCCCTAGTGGATCAAGTTTATACTGCCAATCTCTTTCCTCTTTTTGTAAATGAGGAGGGTTCATTACTTTTTGATCGACCCTGTACAAAATTGGAGATTTGGGGGGTCTTGAAGCGCTTTGCAAAAGATAAACGTTCGGGCCCTGATGGCTGGACAGTTGAATTCTTCTCTCATTTCTTTGAGCTGCTCGGTGATGATTTGTTGGAGTTAGTGGAGGACTCTAGGATCAGAGGAAAGGTTCTAAGCTCTCTAAACTCCACATTTCTGGCGCTGATTCCAAAGGAAAATAAACCTATGACTTTCAGAGAGTACAGACCTATAACGCTCTGTAACTTATGCTATAAGTTGATAGCAAAGGTGATAGCTAATAGACTCAAGCCCATCCTCTCGAGGTCGTTGTCGAGTGAACAACTAGGATTCTTAAAAGGAAGACATATATTGGATGCTATAGGGATGACGCAAGAATGTCTACACAGTATAAAAATGAAAAAGTTGAAGGCTTTAATTTTAAAGTTGGACTTAAAAAAAACATATGACTGTGTAAACTGGGACTTTTTAAGATTGATCCTCATTCAAATGGTTTTTAGTTTGTCATCTATTAACTGGATTATGAGCTGTGTAGTCAACTCCTCTTTTGCTGTTCTTATAAATGGTGAGACTTCCATTTTTTTTTAGAGTGACCGCGGTTTAAGGCAAGGCTGTCCTTTGTCGCCTTTATTGTTCATTTTAGTTATGGAAAGTTTTATCTTGTTGTTGAAAAAAGGCCAGACCGAGGGAAGTTTGATGGGGGTGAAGGTCTCCAGGATTGTAAAAATTCTCTATCTTTTCTTTGTTGACGACATCCTCATCATGACAAAGGCCTCCTTAGAGGAGTGGATGGAGATAAAATTCCTTCTGAATCTTTTATGCTGTGCTTCGACGCTGAAAGTAAATTTGAGAATCTACCTTTCACCACTCGGGCATCCAAGGGGAGATGCTGGGTAAGTTTAAGGAAGCTTTTTCTTTTAATTTTGCTGACCTGGTTGAAGGTTTTAGATACCTGGGATATTTTTTAAACGCTGAGAAATCTAAGCTTGATGATTGGTGATGGCTCTTAGCAAAATTTGAAAATAGGATTGGACACTGGTGTAACAGGTGGTTATCTCTAGGTGGTCGCTGCATCCTTGTAAAAGCTGTGCTGGAAACCCAACCAGTTTATTGGATGGCTCTAGCGGCGGTCCCTGTATCTGTGCTTAATAAGATTCGTCAATTGATCTTTGACTTTCTTTGGTCGGGTGGTAGTATTGCTCACCATTTCCACCTTTGTCGCTGGGAGGTGCTAGCTAAACCAAAATCTTTCGGTGGTTGGGGTCTTAGAAATATTTACCATTTTAACCAAGCGTTGGCTACAAATTCTTTGTGGTGTGTCCTGACGAAGGATGGGATTTGGCACATGGTGATTAAGGATAAATATCTACCTTACATTTATGTCTCTACCTGGTTCAGATCGACTACGACTAAACAACCCTTGGCTTCGCACACTGGTTAAGTTGGAATCCTGGAAATGGTTACTCAGTTTTAATTGGCCAAGACAAGACACTGGGCATTGGGAACTCTTCAGTTCTCTTACAAGACCTTTTGTTGGCTTTAAAGAATACAAATATCAGATATCTCTTTCAAGCCAATGCTCAGAGCTCGAAGGGATGCATAACTGCTCAGTGGAAAGGTAGCTCTGATTTGGAATTTTCGGGTGTTTTGGCTCTTGAATGGAGTTCTTTTTGTAAGACTTTAATTGGATCGAGGGTCCATCTCCAACAAAGAGAAGACAAATTAATTTGGATTGGTGGAGACAATTAGGACATCCTATCTGTTAAAAATGTTTATAATTCTTTACAAGAAAAACTCTGGTAGCATCAGTCTGTAGGTCGGAGGAGGCATATGTGGTCTTGTGATATTGTCTTAAAAATCAAACTTTTCACTTGGCTCACAGTGGAGGATGAAATCCTAACTTGGGATAACCTTAAAAAAAAAGGTTGGGAAGGACCAAGCCTCTGTCTTTTATGTTCCAGGGATTCTGAGACAGTGTTGCATCTGTTTGTCAACTGCACTTTTACTCTTCAGGTGTGGCAGAAGCTGAAATATCCTCTTCATATAAGTTCTACTTGGGAAGGTAACTCTTTATCTAATTGTTTTGATAGTTGGACTAAAAAGGAGTGGAACTTCAGTACTCTGCCCTCCTTGGCATGCTGGTTCATTTGGTTGGAAAGAAACAACAAAATCTTTGAAAATTGTATCCCTTCTATTCAGAGGATAGTTTATAAAATTTTGGGGATGTTGGAAAACTTTGATGGTTTGGGTCCTTGGAAAGAGAAGTGTCTTAGAATCTTAAAGACTCTTGATTATGCTCTGCCTACTATGGGATGGTTTGATGGTGCAACTCAAACAAATGGGTCACTGAGTGGGGCAGGGGGTGTTTTAAAAACTTCCGAAAACACTAGCTACAAGTGGACCCTCAATTCTGGCCCTGGTACAAACATAAAGGGTTGAACTTTTAGGCGTTTGGGCGACCTTAATTTTGGCATCTCGGCTGGACTTTGATCATCTACAAGTCTTTGGAGATTAAAAAATTGTGATTGAATGGATGAATTGCAGGGGGAATTTACGTGTTACCTCTCTAGTGGGTTGGAAGGACATGATCTTGGAAATAACAAAATCTTTCAGTACACTTAGGTTCGCACATATCTCCAGGTAACAGAACTGGGCGACATATGCCTTATCCAAAAAAGCACTTCAGGCTCCAGAAGGGAAGATCAAATTCAATAAATGGATAGAAGGACATGATGACCCCTCTCACTTTTTGCATCTCTATTAGTCCCTGATTTTCCTACTGTATTTTTGGAGACTGTGTTTTATTATATTTGGTTATTGAGGTTAATTCCTTCAGAGTATTATAGGTTTCTATCCCGAATGTTGTGTGATCCGGATTATTTTTGGCACGAAATGAGAGCGGAGATATAATAAAAAAATGTATAGAGATATATCGGATATCCAATAATATAACATAAATGTATCATAGATGCAACGATAAACATAAAGATACAGTTATACACAATTTTCTATTAATGAGCGAAAATGTACAGACACTATAAAAATATAGAGTGAAAGACTCGCTAGAATGGTAACAACTTATCTCTAAGAAGAGATGTGATGGCTACTCGCATTCTCAAGAGGATGATTTTATAATGAGGCTCCAAAGGTCTTTTTATCATAAAGAAAATCCAAAATCCTAATCCTGGAAGATTAAAAACCAACAATTTTGTGGATCTCGTTTTGGGTAGTTTGGTGTATCAACTTCCCGGGGGTGTAACTTTGACATATGATCTTCGTTTGGGATGCACGATAGCTCGTTGGAAAGATATCGTCGAGGATATTAATTTACGGGGCTCAATCAGAGCTTTCAACTATCATTGAGAAGCTTGATTTCAAAAAATCTTCATTTAGGCCTTCAAAATGGCCCCAAAAGTTAAAAACTGTTAAAAATAGTAAATTACCAAAATTGTCAGAAAACTGTTTTGAGCCAGTTGGAAAAGGTGGATGGCCATCGATATCCACCTAGATCATTGTGGAAGTTCACTAGCTAGAATATGGTTCTTTAAGCTCTTGAAGAGGTGGTTGTTTTTGTTGGATCCCTCTTGATATGGTTTGGAGTTTGGATGTATTTTTTGTCAATGTACATGTTACTCAGAACACTATATATATAAATATATTGAGAAATTTTCTATTGGAAAAAAGTAAAGGAACTATAGTAAATCAAATACTCTTTGAAAAAAGTGCAATTGTTGATGTAACAAGCAAATGAAGCTCCATGCTATTACCATTTAAGTATGGAAATCAACAAGATCTTGTAGAACTTGAAGCTTGGAGAGACAAGCTAGGGACAATAGCACTTGGGGTGTTTGCATAAGTGCTTTTTAAACGGTTGTTTTGTGTTTAGTAGTTTGTTTTCTCAAGAACTCTTTATTTTCAGGCAGGTCTCACTACATTCTCGTCATGCATTTTGTCTTGAAAGATTGTTTGCATGGCTTTATTTGTAAAGGGTATGCTACTTTATTAGGTAGTTATTACTACTTTCTCATTATACATTGTCTTGAAAGATTGTTTGGTCCCAAGTTGTTCTACTATCTAGTATCAATAAGGTTATTGGGCGATATAGAGATCTGCAGTTTTGCAGTCAAAGATGGCTGTGAAAAGCATTTGAAATTTCATGAAAACTTGTGAAAACTGGTGATATATGATCCACATGTAATACCTGGGGTTTAAAGAAAGAATAGGGTGCACCAAGTGTTTGCATTAATTATCAATCTGGGGTTTGTAAACTTCGAGGTGCAAGAACAGGAAATGCAAGATCAAAACTTATTTTAACAAACTAAGAATTAACTTTAGTTGAATTATTACAATGTGAAATGAAATTCTAAACTGGCAAAATAACACTTTAGGTGCAAGGACAAAAAAATGCGAGATCAAAGCTTATTCTAAGAAAATGTGAGATCAAAGTTTATTCTAACAAACTAAGAATTAACTTTACTTGAACTATTACAATGTGAAATGAAATTCTAAACTAGCAAAATAACATAATGGAACTAATCTTATCCAATATAGGCTGCCACAACTTACAAAGGTAGAAACTCCGGTTGTGAGATATCACGTCTTGAATGGCTCACACAAAGTTCACACAAAGATATTCTCTTCACTTGTAGAGATTGATGATTGGAAAAGAATATTCATTACACATTTATTAACTTAAATAAAACAAAAATATTTTAAGCTAAATTCTTCCGATCTAAGGCTCACAACTTCAATGGTAGACAAACAGGTTGCAAAGTATATTTACCTTGACAAGTGAGGGTTCTTTGTAACAAGACTCTAGTGACGGTGAATTTTAATGTAATATAATATTTTCTACACATTCATGAAATCAAAGCATATGAAATGATCTAAATGCTAAATTCTTTCAATCTAACTGTCACAATCTCATTGGTTGAAAATTAGATTGTAGAGTGTATTTCCCTTCAAAGGTGATGAGCTATGACTTTCACATTTTCAATGATTGAAATGTTGGTTGTAAAGTGTAAAATTCTTTACAACAATACTTAGATAACTATGAAGTTTAAATGATCCAACAAGAGATGACTCTTTGCAATAATGATCTCTTTACTGTGAAGTTTTGTGAATAAAATTTAAACTCACACATGTATTAATAGATTCCAATGATAAATTTCTACACCAGACTTCAATTCAACCAATCAAATGACTACTGTAGTTTCCCACTGGTTGCAAGATAGACTATAGTGTTTCTATAAGACTCAATAGTCCAGGGAAGCTTGTAGTTGTACTTTGAGAAATATTTTTCAGTTGTCAATGAAAGATATAATAAAAATATAATTGATTCTTGACTCTATAACAACAAGATAAAAAGACTTTAATGAAATCCAATCATGATATATAATGAAAAATAAATACAAATCTGATCTAAACTTTTAAATAACATGACAAAAAAAAATTCTATAAAACAAAGAAATTGCAAAGAAATAGAAAACCGACACTAATTTACACTATTGCCACATGAATCAAACATGGGCCCTCCAAGCTGTCACATGTATAGAGATAGACTAAAAACTGAAAGACCTCAGATCACTTTATTAATCAAAAAGTTGTTATAGTCTGCAATTCAAAGGTTGTCTATGGATAAATTCAGATTTTGGATCCCTTTGCAGTGTTGCTTAACTGCCTTTATACAAGATGAAATATAACAACCAAGGCATAAATTTATCCGAGGAGTGATGACACATCAAACAACTTTCTATTTTAGCTAGCTCGAGTTCATAATGAGCGATTTCCTCCATGATTTGATGAGCAATTCAAATCCCTGTGTGAAAAATTGGCTGCACATAAAAACCGGGTCTTACATCTTTGAAAAAAACATAAAATCCGGGTCTTATATCTTTAAAAAAAACCTCCAAATCTCCCAAATTGCACGTTTTTCTGGAAAATCTGCTTGCTTGTAACTCGAATTGGTTCATTCTTCACAAAACTCTTATTTTAGTTTTTTTCTATCTAAATTTCTTTCATTTGACTTGCCTGGAACGTTGTATTCCTTGTTCTCTGTATATTTTCTTGTGCCTCTGTTCTTGCTTTCACCTTCCACACAGTGACTCATTGCTCAATCTTAATTTCGTGTGGATGGAAGTGAACAAAAGTGGGTAACTGACACGAATTTGATTTCCAAGAGGTGGTAGAGCAATGTATATGCATTGGGGCAGAATTAGTGAGTTGGTAAAATTAGAACTGATTTTGATATGTAAACAAAGTGCTTTTGAGAACATTCACATATTTTTATGAAGTCTTGTTGTAATGCATGTGTCTTGGCATTATTTGCCACGTCCTCTATTATAATAGCTTTTCCATGAGAATGGGTAATGGAGTGAAGAGTGATAGGATAGGAATAATATGTAATGATAGGTTAGTAAGGATAGTGCAATGATAATAGGATAAATGTGTCGGGAGGTTATGGAAATAATTAGGATAGGACAATTGTGTATGATGAATGGGATAGGTATGAAATCTTATAAGGTTGGTAGGTATAACCTCAAAAGGTTTGATAGGTATAACTTCAAGGAGGTTTTTATTATGAAGGGAAAGGTATTATCATTTTATTTTTAATATAAAATTTCAAAGCATTGCAAAAATTTACCAAACCTTTGATTCCTGGTTGTTGTAGACTTTGTATTGTTGTTTGTGGATTGATGATTGTCTTCTTTTCGTTGGTAGGTTCTTATCTTTTGTTTTTCTAGCCATTTGAATGGTTTAACCTCCTTTAAAATGTCTTTATGATCTCCTTGAGAATGAGAATGACTTTGCTGCTTTTGGAGTTGAAAATGGGTTGGTTGCATTATTTAAAAGAGGTAAAACTAGGATTGTGTAGGAGTACTGAAGAAGAAATCACAAGTTGAACAAAAGAGTTCTATAAATCTGAGAATGAGCATATGAAAGAAATCTGCTATAGGTGTTGATCCAAATCTACTAACTGTTGGAAACTGTCTATGTTTACAAGTTTCCCAAGTTCTTATAATAACTGCAAATACTGAAAGGTCTTCACTCATAACTGCTCAATTGCAATTCTCTCCCATGTGAATAAGGGTATTGAAGTCAAACATGGAAGAATTCACTGGATTATAGATCATTAAGGAATATCATTAACTAGTGTGAGATGACCCATCATTAATGTCAATGGGCATCAAGGTACAAAATTACATTCTAATCAGTGTGAATGAATGTGCTAGAGTTGAACACCTATAAAATCCATCAGACATGGGACATTAATGTATTCTCACTATTTGAAAGTGAGAGAACCTGCCATTAAGGCATGCAAGCCTCGTAATCTGTCTTAAGTTCTATACCCAGAAAATGTGTTGACATCGATGGGATAAAACTTGTTGAAAGGAAGGCCTTAAGGTATCCTCCATCAGTCAGCATGAGCATCGTACCAAATGATTTGTAGAACCACCAAATTTGAAAATACACCATCAATCATGATTTATTTGGAATCTGGCCACCCAGTTGCCTAGTTTTTTGACTAGAATCCTGCTAGGTTGTGTCAAAAGATTTGGTTTTCATAGCTAAGCTTATTTTTCTCTTTACTATTTTATTCTTTTATTCTTTTTCCTGTACTACTCTATCCTACTTGAAAAATAATCTCTTTCAAGTGTAGGAATATTTCCAACGCATCCATTTGCGTAACATGATCTCAAGTAGATTCATATCCAAATTCGAAAAATATACCTTTATATATGCCAGGATATGACAAACCAACGACTGTGATTGATATGGTGCTAAGAATTGTTGAAGAATGGAGTGTTGGGGCCAATGATTGAGTTGAACCAAGATTCAATGTAATCTTGATTGCCTTGGCTTCCTTGCTCAATATCTTCTATTACCATGCCATGTAGGTCTTGAGATGTGATCCTCATACATAGAATTTAGTGACATGCATGCAATAAACTCTTCAATATAAGGTTCCAACATTTGCTCTTCATTAGTTAGTGTCCATGATTCTTTGGCTTCTTCTATATATTTGCAAGGATAATTCAGAAGGTATTTTAGATCTTCTTTTTGAATTTGTTCATGGATTTTATGCTCTTCTTGAAATGTAGTTCTGTCTCTAGTTATAGCTCTGACGTTGTAGCATGTATTTAAGAAATTTCTCGTAATGATGGGCCATTTTTTTCTCAATAAATTCTTGAACATCTTTTATTTGTTGGTTGGTAATTCTTGTCTTACACATGGATTAGTATCCGGGGGGGTTTCTTATAACACCCAAAACTAATTGAAATCTTAACTTTAAAGCAAATGGATTAAAACTAATTTGCAGAATTAAAGCACACACACTTTCATGAAAGGAACAATAAAGGCTTTGGAGAAACTCACAATAGTGATTTTACCTCCCGTCTTATCGTTTCTCCTCCCCCAAGCTGTGTAATTTATTTGTTGGGAAACTTATTTGTATAAGTTTTGAACATTAATTATCAATCTCGGAGTCCGTAAAATTTTAGGTGCAAGCATAGGAAATGCAGGATCAAATTTTATTCCAACAAACTAAGAATTAACTTTACTTGAACTATTAAAATGTGAAATAAAATTCTAAACTAGCAAAATAGCATAATGGAACTAATCTTATCCAATCTAGGTTGCCACAACTTACAATGGTAGAAACTCTGGTTGTGAGGTATTATGCCTCCAATGTCTCACACAACAATACTCTCTTCACTTGTGGAGATTGATGATTGGAAAAGAATATTCATCACACATTCATTAACTTAAATCAAACAAAAAGATTCTAAGATAAATTCTTCCAATCTAAGGTCCACAACTTCAATGGTAGACAAACAAGTTGCAAAGTGCATTTACCAGAGGAAGTGAGGGTTCATTGTAACAAGACTTTGATGAATGTGAATTTTAATGACTAAAAGAATATTTACTACACATTCATGAAATCAAATCATATGAAAATATCTAAATGCTAAATTCCTTCAATCTAACTATCACACTTTCATTGGTTGAAAATCATATTGTAGAGTGTATTTTCCTTCACAGGTGATGAACTATAGCTGTCACAGTGTCAGTGGTTGAAATGTTGGTTGTAAAGTGTAAAATTCTTTACAACAATACTCAGATAAATGTGAAATTTGAATGACCCAACAAGAGATGGCTCTCTGCAATAATACTCTACTTTACTATGAAGTTTTGTGAAGAAGATTAAAACTTACACATGCATCAATAAATTCCAATGATAAAATCCTAGGCCAAACTTCAATTCAACGAATCAAATGACTACTGTCGTTTCTCACTGGTTGCAAGACAGACTATAGTGTTTCCACAAGATTCAATGGTCCATGGAAGCTTATGAGAAACATTTTTTAGTTGTCAATGAAGGATATAATTGATTCTTGACTCTATAACAACAAGATAAAAATACTTTAATGAAATCCAACCATAGTATATAATGCAACACACATATACATCTGATCTAAACTTTTAAATAAAATGACAAAATGAAATTCCACAAAACGAAGAAATTGCAAAGAAATAGAAAACTCACACACTAATTTACACTACTGCCACATTAACAAAAAATGGGAGCCCTCCAAGCTGGCACATGTATTGAGAGAGATTAAAAACTGAAAGAACTCAAATCACTTTATTAATCAAAAAGTTGTTACAGTCTGCTATTCAAAGGTTGTCTATGGATAAATTCGGATCACTTTGTAGTGTTGCTTTATTGCCTTTATAAAAGATGAAGTATAACAACCAAGGCATCAATTTATCCCCAGGAGTGATAACACATCAAACAACTTTCTATTTCAGCTAGGTTGAGCTCAGAATGAACGATTTCCTCCATGATTTCATGGGCAATTTGAATCCTTGTGTGAAAAATCGGTCACACATAAAATCTGGGTCTTACATATTTAGAAAAACCTCAAAATCTCCCAAATCACACATTTTTTGGAAAATCTATTCATTTCAATCATTCCATGATCAAATTGGCTCATTCTTCACAAAACCCATGTTTTAGTTTTTCAATATTTGTTCTAATCACCTCAAAAATCACATCAGAAGTTTTCTTCCTGCTGTAACAACACAATTTATCCTTCTAAGTGGTAGAGTTGACTGTGCGTTGACCGGGGATGTGTGTGCACTTTTTAGGTGAATCGGGGGGAAATTATCCATCTCATGAACATGGGGAACACAACTCATGCCACCAATTTCACCCAGCTAGCCTGCAAATAGCTAAACAAACAAGCAATTATATGTAAATTTTTCTAATAAAAAATGGTAAAATTGATTTACAATGCACAAAATTTTATGAAATTTCAAAAATTAAAAATAAATGATAAAATACCTTGGCAAGTGTTTTATGGATCAAAATAGGTGAAAAATGTAATAAAAGTGGCGGAGGATAAGTTTATTTAGGCCAGGATATGGTTTATTAACATGGCAAAATATCATCAAAATTGAGGCTCAACACCAAGTGCTTAAGCTCTAACAAAACAAATGACATGAATTGTATTTATGAGATGTGATTTCAATTAGCTTGTGTAGTTTTTGGCCTAAACAAAACACTCTTGGCATTTCGATTAATTTTTTGGGAAAACAACATTTCGATTAATTTTTTGGGAAAACAAAAGAGAACTTGAGAAAGATTGGGTGATATGTAACAACATAAGAAGAACATATCCTCCTAAGTAAGAAGAGTTACAAAAGACTGAAGAAACATCTAAGATCATCGCACAAGAAAAAATACATATCTAAGATTAGAAAATAGGAGATATCATCGCTTCAACTTGCCTTCACAAGGATAATATGGTTGCCTTTTACGAGAAAAATGCTCCTAGTGCATTCACAATGTCATTGTCATTTGGTGTTTTTATGCTCCTAGAGCATTTACAATGTCATTGACATTCTGTATATATAAAATAGAAGAGTGGACTTTTGGTGTTTATATGCTCCTAGAGCATTTACATTGTCATTGACATTTGGTATATACAGAACGTAAGTGTGGACTTTTGGCACTTTCAAACATTAAGCATCTTACAATGAGCCAATCATTGGTTCATCGCCTTTTCATCCTGATTGTTGGATGATAAATAGAATATATCCAATGGATAGGATGCACTAGGCAGGGAATCAATAATCAACTGACTACATGGTGCTTAATGTTCCCCGTTTTCCAATAGAGGTAGCTAAAATATTGAGATTCTCTCTCTTTGATATTTTTAGTAATGTCGTTGATATAGATCCCAAGGTTTGAGAAGTGAAAGTGATTTCATTCAATGAGTCGAAGAGTGTTTTCAAATGTACGTTGATAAATGGGTTGGTATCTTCCTTTTTCAAACCAACGAAGGGTTTTTGCATGATTGCCCCTTGTCTCCCATGTTGTTCTCATGGTTGGTTGGTTTAAGGCAAGATTGCTCCTTGTCTCCCATGTTGTTCTCATGGTTGAGGGTCTACGCAGAGATCCCTTTTCTATGAATAGGAAAGGAACCATATGGGGCATCATTGTTTGCTATAAAAGGCAAGGAACCTTATGGGGAATCATTGTTTCCAAATCTATAGTAGTCACAAATTTGTAATTTGTTGATGGTGCTCTTATTTTAGATAATGGATCTATAATGGTCAGACATTTGTTATTTATTAATGATATTATTGTTCTGGCAATAACTCTATTCGAGAAGATAAAACAATGGAAAGGGATCTCAACTTATTGTGTCAAGTGTTTGGGATGGAGATAAATGGCCACAAGTAATCCTTCATTGACATACCACAAGTCTCCCTTCGATTAAAGTTTAAGAACATGGGATTTGAACTCAAAGCTAATGACCTACATGATTAGCGATTGGGAATTGTTGATTTGAAAGATTGAAAAGAAGATTGTCTATTGTTAGTTTCTTTACCTGTTGCTCTATATGTGTTCGATTGTAGAGCAATGTGATGTGGAGATCCAACACAATAAAAGATTCAATAGCAAAAATACATGTGATGGAACATGTGATGGAGAAACGACACACTAAAAGATTTCATGGGGGCATATCAATGTTTATTGGTCATAGTAGAGAGTTTGAGACACATGCACCATCTTTAGAGTTTTCTATCCTCATTGATGTAGGGTGCAAATCCTATAGTGTATGGTAAATAGGCTATTTTACCTACCCATATATTTTTTTCCTTCTGTACAACTATTGTAGTCTACCCAAGATAGTGATTGTCGAGCTATGCAACAAATATTGGACACTCTTCTTAAACAGAAGGAAGAAAGTGAAAAAACCAAGAGAAAGATGTACCAACACCAAGAGATAGTAAAACATTGGTTCCATAAAATTTTAGTTGGCAAGAAATATTTTCAAGTTGGGGACCTAGTTTTGAAGTGGGACAAAGACAATGAGCCTAAAGGAAAACATATTAAGTTTCAAAAGCTATGGATTGGTCCTTATCAAATTCATGAGAGAATTGGACTTGGGACCTTAAAACTCAAGACCTTGGAGGGGGAGATTGAGGAACTCCTTATCAATGGTCAAATTCTAAAGAAGTAAAGCAATCAAATCTTGGTCCCTAGATCCCACCACCCAAAAGCATCTCCTCCCTCACCACCCTCAAACCCCTAGAATCTACGAAAAACCTAAAATTCATAAAAAATAGGTTCCTCTTCATCCTATAGTGAGTGGCATAGGATCCCCAACTAATTCCCTTTCTCGATATCTAGTCGATAAACTTCAAATCTTTGTTGGAAAAACTTCGTCATTCATTAAAGACTCTGTCGACTTCATTCACAAAACCCATGATTTCCTCCTTTATGAACAAGGCCTTATGGTTAGCTTCAATGTTATTTCTCATTTTACCAAAATACCTGTTCCTGAAGCCCTTACCCTGATCTCTAACCTAATCGACCCAGAAACTCTAGACCTCATCAAAATTTGTCTCTCTTCCACCTTATTTACCTTTAAGGGGGCTTGCTATGAGCACATTGAAGGCACAACCATGGGGTCCTCACTATTTCTGGTTGTTGCGAACATTTTCATGGAACACTTCAAATCTTTATCCCTTATTATCTTTCATCTCAAATCTGATTTGACCTCACGGTGAGAAAAACTTGATCTCCTTTCTTAACCATATCAATATCATATCCCCTCACATTCAATTCACTATGGAGACCCAAAAAGAAAATTCCCTCCCCTTCTTAGATGTTCTCATTTCCCTTCTTCTTGACAAATCCCTTTCCACCAAGTCTATAGCAAGAAAACTCACTCTGACAAGTACCTAAATTCCAATCCTCACCATCATCCTACTCAAAAATCCGCTGCCCTAAAAACATTAACCACTCGCGCCCTCTGCATTTCGACCTCTCAATTACTTGCTAAAGAAAAGGCCCACCTAACCAAAACCCTTTTGTCCAATGGCTACTTTCTCACTCAAATCAACCGAGCTTTTCGCTCAACCAATAGCCCCAAACCTAAACCCAAAATCACCTCTCCCTCAACCCCTCCTCGTTCTCTCATCTCTCTACCCTATATCCAAAGGACCACCGATAAAATATCGAAACTTTTAGCTAAGAAGAATATCAAAGCTATATTCAAATCTTTTAATACCCTTAAACAACTTTTCAAATCTGCTAAAGACAAAACCGATCCTATGCTTGGCCCAAGTGTTTACCAAATTCCTTGCTCGTGTGGGAAATATTACATAGGTCAAACTGGAATAACCTTCAAAGCCCGAAGAACATATAATATATACTACCTATATGTTAATTTTTGAATATGAGATGATATATATATATATTCGATATATTATTACAATGATGAGTGTTCCATATATAGGGAACATATGGTGACCATCCATGAAAGGATGCATCCCTTGGATAATCAATAACTATTTATTATTATCATATATATATATATTATTTGTCATGCGTCCCTTGGACCATCCAACTTTATCAGGTTGTCAAAGCAGGGTAGCTCCTGCACCAAGGAAAGTGGCTCACCTGGGGCCAAATTCAACATGAATTCTCTCATCTGATGGGGGAACTAAATGCAATAGATACCATTTATTCCTAAGGGGGAGGATTGATCCATGTGGAGATTGGTGGCCACCTACCTATTCAAACTAGCTCACTTACATATTTCATCTTGGCAGTTTCAGTGTTCATCTTGGCAATTTTTTTCTGGCTTTTTGGGTCCTAAACTTTTGGGACAATTTTGAGGCCCTAAACAACGTTTTTTGGGCCTTCCATAGTCACATTGTATAAAAATTCAAACTATGACTATATAATGTGTATTCCTCAGATAGACCTTTCCAACGAGCTATCGTGTGCCTAAAACAAAGATCGCATGCAAAAGTTATGACCCTGAGAAGTTGTTGTACTAACTTACCCCAACGAGGCCCACATGACTTTTGGTGCTTCATTTCCTAGGGTTAGGTTTTTGGATGTCTAGGGTTTTGGCATTCATTTTTGTTGTAAAAATTCTTTTGGAGCCTGATTGTAATCATCTTCTTGCGAATGAGCGTATTCATCACATCTCTTCTCAGAGATAAGCCGCCTCCATTCTAGCAGGCTTGTTTTAGTATGCATTTTACAGTTTCAACATATTTCTTTATTAATAGAAGACAAGTTTTACTGTATCTCTGTTATTGTTCATTGAATCTCTATGTATAAATTTGTATTCATTTCATTCTTCTCATAAAATCCGGATCAATTGGTCAGATATATGTGTGTATTGTTTTACTTGTTAGCATAGTAAGTTGTGGAATATGAAATGTATGAATGCCATCCTAGATGGATCTTGATTTTCTTAATCCTTCATCCCTTCCACAAGACATTATGGTCTTTGTGATCCCCTCTGTATCTCGGGTGAGACTTTCCTCGACCTTGGATGAGGATTGATATGCCGATGCTCTGGGGTTTTTGTTGGTCAACTCTGAACAAACTCTGAGTGTAAACTCCCCAAAGTTAATAAGGATTCGTGCAAGTGTGGAATAAAATGAAAACAAATGGTTCCATTGTTGGGACCTCAAATTATTGTAGGGAATAATGAAGTAAATATATGAGGTGGTATTTGTCTCGGGAGGAAATTGAAGATTGATTAACTGGAGGGATGAATTTGGTTGCAAGGAAGAATGTGAAGACCAAGTAAGTTCTTTCTTTCATTTTTGTTTGCGATTGCTAAATTATCCAAAGGTTGCAAGTAAGTTGACACATATGTTAATTACTTTCATGAGGGAACAAGGAATGGATGCAACAATATAAGCTCTGCTTCCAGAAAGTGATGTAGATCAGGCCAGCAAGCAAAATTGCATTGGTCGAGAATTTAAAATGAGAGGAGAACTTGGTGGCTGTGACATGGATGGTGTCAGGTTGGATATGGGTTCTAACATGAAAAGTTTTCAAAAGAAATATTGGGAGGTGATGGGTAAACAAAAATTGGTTTGGTTACCCATCCAACTATGATTGGAAAATTAATACAAGATCTATCTAATAGGTTGACTGGAGCAAGTGGAAATGAATATAGAAGGAGTCAAAACAAATGATGAATTTGAGGTAATATAAATTATGGATGAATCTGATCCATATCTGACATTGCTTGGTATTGAATGGGCCTTTGATAATAACACCATGTTTAATCAAAAGAAGAGGCAGATTCCATTTGAAATAAACACCCTACGCATGGTCGCACATCTGGATCCATATGAAGGAAATATATATAATGAGCTAGTGGATGAGGATGTGTGGATCTCGGTGATTGAAAATATCTATAATATCACTAGGCATAAGGAAGACTACATAAAACCCACCGAAAATGGAGAATTAAGCCGGAGAAGTGTCAAATCATATGACATAGATTTTAAGGATTTCATGGAAAGGTGAAAAAACAAGCTCTATTAAGTTTCCACTTGTAGATGCACGAGGATAACGAAAGCAATGCTCTAGATTGGATATGAGCTATGTGATGCCCGATGTTTGATGGGACAGGGTCGGTAGAGACCCTCCTCATACAGATGGAGAAAACCATCCCCACGGAGAAAATGTTTTAGGTCATGGATGCACTGGTTCTATAATATCCCTCGGTAGTGCCTCAGTTATATTATGAATTGTAATCATGTTTTGTAGGCTGGTGAGCCGAGTATTGATAAGTTGGTGGGCTTATGTTTTTATTAGGCCAGAGAGCCTAAGTGTTAAGGCCAAGAGCCTGATTTTGTATATGTAATTATGCATATCATTAATATAATATATAAACATCGCTGTGTGTCGACCGACCATAAAGAAAGAGTGATGGGGGACTAAGTTTCCATAGTATGGGTAAGGGAGAGGGGGCTGAGAGGTAGGAAGAGGGGCTAAGCTTGAGGGAATAAGTCCTTAGAAATAATAATTTATTATTATTCCAAAGTGGTGTGAAAGGTATGTTTTTATCCTAAGTCCTAGGAGAGGCAACACATGTAGCCCCAACATGTGCAAAAGGGAACACATACTTGATGGAGTTCATGCAGCTTCATGGGCGACATGTGTCGGCCCAGGAACATGCAATTTAACCCAAGAATTGAGTCAGGATGGGGGTTTTTCCTCCATTCTTCCGGCGGTTGTTTGAACTATTGGAGTCAGTGAAGGACCTTTGTTTAATTTTCCTGTCACTCAATCCTGGAATCCTTCCCGAGAACTTTTTTGTCTCTACACTGGACCTTTGCATAGCCACACACTTCTGAAGCCAACCCATGTCTTCTGTGAAACTCGAGCAATTGTCTATGCCGTGTGTGTTATAACTGTGGGTTGTTGTGGCCACACATTCCCTTGGCCGAGTGTGATTGGCTACCGTCATCTGTTCCTTGCTGAGCCTTGTTGTCCTCCTTGTGATAGAACAGAGCTGAAGAAGCGAACTATTAAGCTTGTGTGCAACACTCTCTCTAGGTGAGAGAGGTGGTTGTCGTTGAAGAATAAGGTTGTCAGGCCTGTGAGCGACTCTCTCCAGGTGAGAGAGTGCGCAGAGGAAGTGAGAACTCATGGAATGAGTCCTGCAGCTGCCACAGAGTTCAGAGAATTCTGGTCTGGTCTGTTGCTGAAGCCCAAGACAAGGGAGGTTTAGCAGCCAAAGGACTGTCTTGGTGACAATGAAGGTGTATACTCCTGGGGTGGGACAGGCATGTGGGGAATGAGAATCTGTGAGTAGTGGGCATAAGTGTCTCCTGGGAGAGAATCCTTCCTCATAAACTGTGTGTCTTCCGTTGACCTTGCCTAGCCTAGGATTCCCTTGCTTGGTGGAGCTTAGTCCTAGCTCGGGGGTGACCTACTGCTGAGAGTGATTAGCAGCATGGTTTAAGGCTGGGAGGTTCGTGGAAGGTCTGCATGCAGTTGGTGGTGTATTACAGTTTCAAATATAAGTATCATAATGTTTTTAATTCTGTACCTACTTAAAATGCATGTTCTATGATACTTGTAATATTATCATGTATCACGTTGCTAGTTTGAATTGTTGTTAATTATGTTTAAGTCTGTATGACAGCAGTAAATCCATATCAAATGTTTTAATTTGATTTAATGCTTATTCTTTATAAATAATGCATGTTATATATTTAAGTATGAGAATTTTTCCGCAAAGTAGCGTTTCTCGGCAAGTGGGTTGATGGCTGAGGACGTTACAATATGGTATCAGAGCCATGTTTTCAACACTGAGCCTGGATGGGCCCGATAAGTGGTCTTTGGACCCAAGGTTTCGAGTGGAAATGGTGTTCGGAGGAACCAATTTCGAACCTTAGATTGTTTTTGAGTGCCAAGGGGTTACATTGGCCGTGTTACGAAGCTCAGGAGGAGTAGCGGTAGAATAAAACTGCAGTCGGCGTGGTATTTGAACACAAGGAGATTGCACTCAACACTTGGGGTGTTGGAGCCGTATGATCTATTTGGATAGAAAGGAAAGTCATTACAACCGTCAGATCTGGATAAGGTACAGGAGGTTTATCCTAGAAACCCTTCAGATTTTGGCAATCGGGAGAAGCGGGGTGCGTGGAGGCATATATGCCCGAAACCCGAAACCCCGAAGTCCCGAGGGAGATATACACTGTAGATCTGGAGAAAAGAGCTTGACTGTTGGATCAAGCAGAAGGGAAAATTGTAATTTTGAGAGTTTGGCTATCGGGAGAATGGGATGTGTTGTTGCACAAACTCTTGAAGCCCGATGTTCTGAAACGAAAGAGTAGACGTGGTGGGGTCAGATGACGTCGCTAGTATTCCACCATGTGGCATCCTGTGTGAGTAGGGTTAGTGGGGCTTGAGGTTACGTAACATAGTTAAAGTTCGGAGGACCCAGAGTGGCGTTGATCACGATGCATCAAGATCAATGACCAAGAGACATTGCGGGGACCCAAGTTACATAGAAGATAATTCTCCAAGGCGGTCCCACAATCCAAATCATGGTTTCACTGAGGGGTTACATGTCAGTGTCAGGAGAATTGTGGGATGAAAGGTGGGTTGCTCCAAACCATCGTTACATGCCCCCACAATTTGGAAAAGTGTAAGTGATGTGACGTAATGACGTCAACAAAGTGTCATGGAAGTGTTCGGGGTCTGCGGATGTGAAATCTTCCGAAGTCCCAAAGCACCAGAACTCAGATACTTGAGGTCCCACCGCGAGTGTTAGCTGTTGGACGTTGGGTAGACGTGGACGGTTGATCCACCCTATGTCACGAGTTCGTTAGTTTAGAACTTAGAAAGTTGTTGGGGAGTGCTTTGAAAACCTCCTGGAACACGAAGTCACGAAGCGCCCTTTTTGCTAAGCGAGTGGTCACGACCCGTGATCACGTGGGTTGGGGATTAAGAGAGAAGGGGATAGACCCGAAGGATTGTTACAGAGCTAAGAAGAGCTCGAAAAATTCATGAAATCTGAACATTTTCTTAATTCAGATTTGTTTATGAATGATGTGGGATTTGTTAAGGAATAATGGCTTGACAAATTTCGGTTGTCTGCACATTGTGTTTGCAGAAATTTAGCGAGTGTCAGAACCGAGTAGAATTGCCACTGAGTGAAAAAGAAATGGAGGAGACACCGAATGCTTCCAGTTCATAGAATGAAGCAAAAGGAATGGATGTTCATTTGGGAGTTGAAGGGTCGAACTCCAATGGGCATGGAGAAGAGATAGATAAGGAAGGGCATATGATAAAGATCATTGAAAAATTGCAGAAAGATGCCCAAACTCACCGAATAGATAGCAGAAAGATCAGGAAAGATCAGGATAAACAAACTGAATTCAACTTAAAGTTGATGAAGATTCTAGAGAGAATAGAAAAGAAGTTGGACCAGGAGAGAGACTTGAGAAAAACTGGGAGTCACCCGACTTCTGAGGGAAGAAGATCAAGGAGTGTTGGTAAAAACCGTCATCACTCCCAAGGTCGCTCCAAGAGGAGGGCACACAGTAGTTCAAGCCCATCTCCTACCAGAAAGCACATGAGATCTGGAGTGGACGAACTGAAGGGATAAATGAACAATATTAAACCTCCTACGTTTGATGGAGAACACAAGAAGTAGGAAGATGCCGAAACATGGTTGCTTGGCATGAGGAAATATTTCCAACAATAGAATTATTCCTCTCATGTAGAAGGTAGAATTGCAATGTATCAATTGAAAGGAAAAGCATCCATGTGGTGGGATTAGCCTGTGCAGGTGCAACAAATTAGAGAGAAAGATATCACTTGGAAAGAATTCAAGAGGTATTTCGAGAAGAAATACTTGACTAAAAGATACTATGACAGAAAGATGAAAGAGTTCTTTGAACTCAAGCCGGGTAGCAAGACCATTGATGAATACGAACGAAGGTTTTTGGAATTACTGAAGTATGTTCCGTTCATAAAGGACGATTCTGTCAAGATTCAAAGGTATCTGAGTGGACTGCCACCTTCCATTGGGGACAAGATCCAGTATGATGACCCAAAAACTATGGAAGAAACGATAAGAAGAGAGAAATTCTTATATGAGCAACAAAGAGAGAAGCCTACTTTTCAGAAGGCTTGAGAAGACAAGAATAAATTCAATATGGATCAGAGGAAGAAGGGAACTAAGCCACCCTTTTTCAAAAACAGTCCTTAAGGACAACCATCTTTTAGAGAGCCCAGGAAGGTTGAAGTAGGTGGGCAAATGCCAAGACTGCCACCTATGGAATGTTGGGGTTGTATAGAAAACCATAGGTACAGATGTTTCCTCCACATAAATTATAAAGTGAGAGCTATCCACAATGTACAACAAGATGAAACAATGGAGGACATGGGCAGTAGAATGCCACGGATTTACGCAGCCCTGGACAATAAGCAAGATGAATATCAGTCACACATGATTGAAGTGGAAGGTATGATTAACAACCAACCATTTACTATTTTAATTGATTCAGGGGCTAGCCATAGTTATATAGATCCTAGAGTGGTGGAAAGTTTGCATTTGTCGAGAAGCAAACATGAAAAGTTTTGGTTAGTGCAGCTGGCTACAGGAACTAAGAGGAAGGTCACTGAGTTAGTTAAGTCCTGTCCTGTGGACATGAATGGACTAAGCACAAAGGCTGAATTGAATGTTCTGCCTTTAGGTTCTTATGACTATCTAATTGGGATGGACTGGTTGGACCAACACCATGCCATCTTGGATTGTTGTAATAAGGTATTCACTTGCCTGGATGAGTAAGAGAATCAGAGAACAGTCTAAGGAATTCCCAGAGCTATTGCTATTAGAGAAATCTCAGCAATGCAACTGAAGAAGTGCTATAGAAAAGGCTGTCAATTATTTGCAACCCATGTGGAGGAAGCATCTAAGGATGAGATCTCAAAGATTGGAGATCATGCGGTACTAAAGGACTTTGAAGATGTATTTCAGGAGGTACCTGGACTACCTTCGAAAAGAGATATTGACTTCTCTGTAAACTTGATGCCTGGAGTAGCTCCAGTGTTGAAAGCTCCTTATAGAATGAGTACGTTGAAGCTGAAAGAACTGAAACTGCAGCTTGAAGAGATTTTGAAGAAGGGTTATATATGCCCAAGTGTTTCACCTTGGGGTGCCTTGGTCCTGTTCATGAAGAAGAAGGATGGGATGCTGAGATTGTGTATCGATTTCAAACAATTGAACAAAGTATCTGTAAAGAACAAATATCCTCCGTCGATGATTGATGACCTCTTCGATCAATTGAAGGATGCGAAGATATTTTCGAAGAAAGACCTCAGGTAGGGATATCACCAGGTAAGGATAAAGGATGAATACATCAACAAGACCGCCTTTAGAAAAAGGTATGGTCATTATGAATTCACAGTGGTGTCATTTGGACTGTCGAGCGAACCCGCTGTTTTTATGTGCTTGATGAATGGTGTATTCAAGGACTATCTGGACAAGTTTGTCATAGTCTTTTTGGATGACATCCTGGTGTATTCCAAGTCGAAGGAAGACCATGAACATCATCTGAGAATGGTGTTGCAGGTGCTAAGAGAGCACCAACTGTATGCCAAGTTGAGAAAGTGCTCGTTTTATCAGGAGCATATCCATTACTTGGGGCATATTATTTCGAAGGAAGGGATAGATGTAGATCCTGAAAAGATTGAGGCCATCAGATAATGGTCAGCGCCAAAGAACGTGACATAAGTTAGATCCTTTATGGGTCTAGCTATTTATTATAGAAGGTTTATCCCGGGGTTCTCGAGGATAGCTCACCCTATCACTTCTTTGCAAAGGAAGGAGAAGAAGTTCCAATGGACATAAGATTGTGAGAAAAGATTTCAACAATTGAAGCAACTGTTAACCAATGCTCCAATACTGAGGATCACAAATCCAAATGAAGATTTCATGGTGTGCACAGATGCTTTCAAAGAAGGACTGAGAAGAGTCCTCAGTTAGAATGGATTCGTAATCTGTTATGAATCTAGAAAGTTGAAAGAGCATGAAAGGAACTATGCAACTCATGATTTGGAGTTGGCAGCCATAGTACACGCTCTAAAGAAATGGAGACATTACCTCATGGGAAAGAGATTCGAACTAAGAACAGACCATAATGGTCTGAAGTACTTGTTTGATCAACCAACCTTGAACGCTAGACAAAGTAGGTTGTTGGAGTTTCTCTGTGAGTACGATTTTGATATCAAGCATATCAAAGGGAAGGAAAATAAAGTGGCTAATGCACTCAATAGGAGAGTGCATGAATTACATGCTACAACCATTAGCATGTACCGAACTGATATTAAAAGCATAATTTTGGAGGCTGCAAATACAGATTTGCAGTACAGGGATTTGGTAGAAAATATACAACAATGTAAGATGCCACATAAAGTGGAGATTTATAAATTGGAAACTGATGGAATACTTCTGTACAAGAACAAAATTTATGTACCTAATGTGCAAGATTTGAAACTTGTGATTTTGCATTAAATGCATAATGTGCCTTATGCGGGCACCCTGGATATCAGAAAACTGTGGTAGTAGTCAAGAGCCATTAATTTTGGCTAGGTATGAAGAAATAGATTGCAGAATACATCGCTATATGTATGGAGTGCCAGAAGGTTAAAGATGAGCACAAACACCTAGCAGGGTTGCTGCAACCTTTACCCATTCCTGAGTGGAAGTGGGAAGTGGTGACAATGGATTTCATCACTGGATTGCCCAAAACCGGTAAGAAACATGATTCAATCATGGTGGTAGTGGACAAGCTTACGAAAGCTGCCCATTTCATTCCATTAAATACTACTCACAAGGCAACAGATGTTGCTGCTATTTTTATGAGGGAAGTATCACGATTGCACGATATTCCCAAGACAATTGTGTCTGACAGAGACCCGAAATTTACCTCAAATTTCAGGAAAGGTTTATTCAAGGGGTTCAGAACGAATCTGAACTTCAGTACATCCTATCACCCTCATTCTGATGGACAGATTGAGAGGGTGAATTGAGTAATAGAAGACATACTAAGAATGTATGTGATGGACTATACATTTGGTAGAATTTGCCTACAACAATGGGTATCAAGCATCGTTGAAGATGAGCCCATTTGAAGCACTTTATGGAAGAAAGTGCAATACTCCAGTAAGTTGGGATAATCTAGCTGATAGGGTAGTAGTTGGGCTAGAGTTTCTCAAGGAAATGGAACAAATACTAAAAATTAAGCAAAATTTGAAAGCTGTCCAAGACAGGCAGAAAAGTTATGCTGATAAAAACATAACCCACAGAGAGTTTAAAGTGGATGACCATGTTTTCCTGAAAGTAAAAGCCAATAGAAGTTCCATGAAGTTGGGAAACTGTGCCAAGTTGGCAGCCAGATTTTGTGGTCCATTTGAAATTCTAGAAAGAATTGGGCTAGTTTCATATATGCTTGCATTACCTACATCCATGACTATACATAATGTGTTTCATGTTTCATTGCTTAAGAAATATGTATATGATGCTAATCATGTAATTGATTGGAATGTGATTCAGGTGGAACAAGAAGGTGTCCTGAAAGTGCATCCTGTGTGCATATTGGACTGGAAAAACAAACAACTTCATAATCGAGCCATAGGGCTTGTAAAGGTCCAGTGGACCTGGTACGGTCCTGAGGATGCGACATGGGAGCATGAGGATGCTATGCGAGCAGAATACCCACATCTTTTTGAATATTTTGAAAAGATTGTTGATGCTGTGTAAAGAGTTGCACTAAGGATAGTGCAAAAATAAGGGGAGGGGATTGTAATATCCCCCAGTAGTGCCCCAATTATTTATGAATTGTAATCATGTTTTGTAGGTTGGTGAGCTGAGTATTGATAAGCTGGTGGGCATATGTTTTTATTAGGATGGAGAGCCTAAGTGTTAAGGCCAGGAGATTGATTTTGTATATGTAATTATGCAGATCATTAATATAATATATAAACATCGCTACGTGCCGACCAACCATGAAGAAAGTGTTGGTTGTGGAGCCTGATTATCTTCCTGATTTAGATGTCTTTTACTTTTAGCCGTGTTTATACCCCATGAAGTATTTACACCCCAGAAGTATGTACACTCTTCCACACAGGGGAGTGTAGAGGGGGGGTACCCCCTCTACGGGGTTCAGGGGGGCTATCCCCCCGGCTGGGGGGTTTGGGGGCAAGCAGGCCCCCAACGAGGGTTCGGGAGCGAAGCCCCTGAAGCAAAAATTTCCTTGTAAAAGTATATTGTAATTTCATTGTAAATCTAGACCGTTCATTATAAGGTCGCAGATCTAACGATGGAGAGTATCTTAGGGTTTTTTTCCCTAGAAGGCAACCCTCTTTTATGAGGGAAATGTATTGCGGCTATGTATGTTGGTGAGTATTGTATTCTGAGAGAGGAGACTGTGAGAGAAAGAAGAGGAAGTTACAACAGGTTTTGCTGTAGGTTGTATCCCTTCATTTTGCTGGATAATAATAAATAAAGGACCTGGCAATTTCTCTGGTGGACGTAGCCCACACTGGGTGAACCACGTAAATCTGTGTCTCTCTTGTATT
>JASDQU011400446.1:3209-23115 GCA_032191745.1 Picea mariana | reverse complement strand
AGAGAAAGAAGAGGAAGTTACAATGGGTTTTGCTGTAGGTTGTATCCCTTCATTTTGCTGGATAATAATAAATAAAGGAGCTGGAAATTTCTCTGGTGGACGTAGCCCAAAATGGGTGAACCACGTAAATCTGTGTCTCTCTTGTATTGTGTATCTTCTATGTTTTGTTTCCGCATTTGTTTTATTTTATTGCTTCGCGGTCCTGTTTTTCTAACAGAAAGAGTGATGGTGGACTAAGCTTCCACAGTATGGGTAAGGGAGAGGGGGCCGAGAGGTAGGAAGAGGGGTTAAGCTTGAGGGATTATGTCCTTAGGAATAAAAAAATATTATTATTCCAAAGTGGTGTGAAAGGTATGATTTTATCCAAAGTCCTGGGAGAGGCAACACATGCAGCCCCAATGTGTGCAAAAGGGAACACATACTTGATGGAGTGCATGCAGATTCATGGGTGACATGTGTTGGCCCATGCACATGCAATTTAACCCAAGAATTGAGCTGGGATGGGGTTTCGTCCTCCATTGTATCGTCGGCTGTCTGAACTGTTGGAGTCAGTGAAGGACCTATGTTTAATTTTCCTGTCACACAATCCTGGAATCCTTCTCGAGAACAGTTTTGTCTCTACACTAGACCTCTGCATAGCCACACACCTCTGAAGTCGACCCACGTCTTCTGTGAAACCTGAGCAATTGTTTATGCCGTGTGTGTTATAACTGTGGGCTATTGTGGCCATGCAGTCCCTTGGCTTAGTGTGATTGGCTACCGTCATCCATTCCTTGCTAAGCCTTGTTGTCCTCCTTGTGCTGGAATGGAGCTGAAGAAGCATGCTATCAGGCATGTGTGCAACACTCTCTCCAGGTGAGAGAGGTGGTTGTGGTTGAAGAAGCAGGTTGTCAGGCCTGTGAGCGACTCTGTCCAGGTGAGAGAGTGCGCAGAGGAAGTGAGAACTCCTGGAAGGAGTCCTGTAGCTGCCATAGAGCTCGGAGAATTCCGGTTCGGTCTGTTGCTGAATCCCAAGGCAAGGGAGGTTTAACAACTGAAGGACTGTTTTGGTGACAGTGAAGGTGTATACTTCTGTGGTGGGACAGACATGTGGGGAATGAGAGTCTGTGAGCAGTGGGCATAAGTGGCTCCTGGGAGGGAATCCTTCCTCATAAACTATGTGTCTTTCATTGACCTTGCCTAGCCTAGGACTCCCTTGCCTGATGGAGTTTAGTCCCAGCTCAGGGGTGATCTACATCTGAGAGTGATGAGAAACGTAGTCTAAGGCTGGGAGGTTCGTGGAAGGTCTGCACGCAGTTGGTGGTGTATTACAGTTTCAAAGATAAGTATCATTATGTGTTTTAATTCTGTACCTACTTAAAATGCATGTTCTGTGATACTTGTAATATTATCATGTATTCCGTTGCTAGTTTGAATTGTTGTTAATTTTGTTTAAGTCTATATGACAGCAGTAAATCCATGTCAAATGTATTAATTTGATTTAATGCTTATTCTTTATAAATAATGCATGTTATATATTTAAGAATGAGAATGTTTCTGCGAAGTAGCGTTTCCCGGCAAGTGGGTTGATGGCCGGGGACATTATAGGTTCGAGGGACACCTGCGTGGTGGTGGGTGACACATCACCCAAATATTCAGAGTTGGGTATAAGAAACTGAGTTGATAAAGGGTCAGTTCCATCCTATCGCTGATTTTGAGCTAGCCAATAGATACAAGGGCACTGAGGATCCTCAAGATCACCTTTCTTTTTGTGAATGAAGTTGGACCTATAAGAATATCCCTCAAGCCTAATGGGTCCATTGATTTGTCCACACTATGGACATGATCTGTAGAAGCTGGTACATTCAGGAGAAAATCATGAGGCAAATGGTCGAGTGGACCCATATGAGTTCCCAATTTCGTTTAACATTCAACTTGGTAGTAGAATTTCCACCTCAAAGAGAGGCGCTCTGTTGGATTAAGTATTTTATTTTCCATCGACAGTTAAAGGAAGCCACACCTAGGGTGGTATGTTCATATCATCATCTGATGGAAAAACCAAAAGAGACATTACATTGTTGGAAGATAGATGTTGATAATATTGATGATGATGAACCACATAACATCCATATAAAAAAATACAAAGGTGAGCGTGCACTAAAGGGTAAGGCTGCAGAGATGGCCTCACTAGACTAAATGGTCCAATCAAAACCAATAAACACAATATTGGAACTGAATAAGCACCTAAGATAGCCATCATTGGAGATTATTGGGATAAGGAGACAGTCACTCAAGTTGTTGACCTTCTCAAGGAATATGAGGATTTATTTCCTCGAAGATTTTTCTGAAATGAAAGGCATTGTAGGATCATTGGGGGCCATGAAGATTCAACTCAAATTGAATGCTAAACTAGTTAAGAGGAGTCCGTATTGATTATATCCCAAATATAAGGAAAATGTGTGTAAAGAATTGGATTGGATGTTGGATGCTGGGATCATTGTCCTTGTAGAGGATTTTGATTGGATTAGTCCTATGGTTGTGCAACTCAATATTGGTGATATTCAAATTTGTTTAGATCTTAGGAGTCTCAATGCAAGCTACGTCCATGACCATTTCCTGACACCCTTCACAGATGAGGTGCTAGAAAATGTTGGTGGCCGGGAATCCTACTCTTTCACAGATGGATTCTCAGGGTATTATTAGGTTCGGATCGCGAAGAAGGACCAATATAAAACCACCTTTGTGATATAACGGGGGTCCTTTTCATACATGATAGTTCCCTTTGGATTGAAGAATTCCCCTGCAATATTTTCTCGGATAGTGGTCACAACCTTCAAGGGATTCATCCACATGTTTCTTGAAGTATACTTGGATGATTGGATCATGTTCAGTTTTTTGAAAGAACACATGCAAGATCTTCGATCGATGCTATCAACTACATATATCCTTGAGTTTGAAGAAATTCATTTTCTATACACCCTTTGGCACATTGTTGGGCCACATTGTGTGCAAAGATGGATTGATAGTGGATCAATCTAAGATTGCTGCCATCTTGGATATGGTGGCCCCCACCTCGATTTGGGAGATGTGTGCCACGTTGGGTCATATAGGATATTACTGACAATTCATTCAAAAATATTCCCAGATTGCAGCCCCATTAAAAAATCTATTGCGCAAATATACTAAGTGCAAGTGGGCCCCAAAATGCTAGAAAACCTTGGATACTCTCAAGGAAAAACTAATTACTACACCAATTATGGTCTTTCTTGATTGGTCAAAACTCTTTCATGTCCATGTCTATGCTTCGTCCATTGCATTGGGCATGGTTCTTGCATAGCTGAGTGAAGGGAATATTGACTGTCCAATATACTTTTCCAGTCATAAACCATCCAATGTTGAAAATAATTATACAATAACTAAGAGCGAGGGCCTTGCCATTGTTTATGAGTTACATAAATTTCACCACTACTTGTTGGGATCTGCATTTAAGCTCTTCCCTGACCACTCTGCGCTCAAGTATTTGGTCAACAAGCCAGTGTTGGGTGGACAAATTTGTCATTGGTTGTTGCTCTTTCACGAGTTTGACTTTGAAGTTGTGGTTAATCCAGGGAAATACAACATTGGACTAGATCATCGATCATGGATCAAGACTGGTGAAGATGCTTAGAGCCTTGATAATGAACTCTTCGATGCACAACTCTTATGGGTCGAAGTCGTTACTGATCAAATGGCTGAAATAGTGGAGTTTCTCATGATTGGCTAGGCTACCACAAGATGTACTCCAGTGCAACGTCATCAACTAGTGACCCATAGTGCCAATTATTAGTTGATTTCAGAACAATTGTATAAGTTGGGTGTAGATGGAATCCTGCGTCTATGTGCCATAAAACATAAATAGAACTCCATCCTGTATAAAGAACATGAAGGTATTGTGGGAGGCCACAATGTTGGCAAGGATACAACATGCAAGGTTCTATGTGCAGGGATTTGGTGGCCCTCCCTCTTTGCAGATGCCAAAGAATATTGCAAATTCTATGACATATGCCAATGGATTGACAAGGCTCGCTAGAGAGATGAGATCCCTTTATTTCCTGTGATTGTGCTAGAGTCATTTGAAAAATGGGAAATATATTTGTTGTCTCCCATCAATCCCCCCGTGCGTTGCACAAGGGTGTGCTACATTACTACAACAACTAAATACCTCACTAGATGGGTCAAAGCCGCACCAGTCAAGGATTATACAATAGAAGCAATGACATACTTCATTTTTGAGAAGGTCATCACTATATTCAGATGTTGAAGGGTGTTGATGAGTGAACATGGGTTGCATTTTCTGAATGAGACATTCAACAACTCACTCAAGAGTTCATGATCCATCACCATAGGAGCACTCCCTATCACCCTCAAGCCAATGGCATGGTTGGAGATTTTGATAAATTTTAGAGCATGATTTAACCAAAGTTTTTAATGTGCAGCGTGATGTTTGGGATCAACACATCCCAACAATATTATGGGATTATAAAAAAATGCGAAATTTTTTGAAAAATCACACATCATTCAACTTGGTCTATGGAAAAGAAGTGATCATGCTTCTCGAATTTGTTGTTCCTAGCCTCCGGGTTTCCCTTGCAACCCAGATGATAGATGACCAGTCCCTCCAACATGGGTTAGATGAGCTCATGGAAATGGAAGAGGATCGAATGATGGTAGGATTCAACAAAGTGGTGGAAAAGGAAAGGTAAAAGGAATGGCACGATCGTAATATCCATTAGAAAATTCTCTATCCTGATGATGGACCACACTAGTTTGGTCCGAAACGTCGAAGAAAACAAAACCTATGCGATGGATCCGGAAGCTCTCTCTGAACAAAACAATAATCGCAAAAGTCTTAGAACAGAAATATCTTTAGTATTATTATATGACAACAAATATTTACACCATTCTGGCAAGCTATGCATGCGTTGGTTAGGGCCTTTCTGGCTAGTCTACATTAGTGAATCAAGTGCCACTAAGCTGGCAACCTTGCAGAGATAGTCGCTTAAGGGGATTATCAATGGCAACAAGTTGAAGGTGTACTATGACCTGGAGGGGTCAACCGACATCTAGCTCCCTCTCCCACCTTTGAATATTGGTAGAGTAGGTTCATTATAGGATGTATAATAGATAACATATCATATAGTCGACATAATTTACCTTTATGATAATACACCATTCACATCTATCACGTAGGTGGAATTGATAGATTGACAGTTTTTGCATATTCTCCAGATTTCCAAATCAGACTGATACTTAGCCATAACTACAAGGTCTTGGTCTCGACTGACAATTCACACGGGCCTCAAAGGATTTTCCTAGCAACTCAGTTCATTGAAAGGGAAAGTAATCCTATTTGGGTTTGCACATGCCACACATACACAATTAGTTATACCGCCACAATATCCAACCAACATAATCATGAGTATGGTGTACCCAGAATTTGAATTTCTCACGAGTCACGATTCACCACCAACTTCTCCCTCTACTCCAAGCCATCCCCTCCATCGAATATTTGTTTCTCTCTTTTGTAATATTTTCCACCATATTCACATTATATATACCCCCCTCCCCTGACGACCTCAATGGATTAATTCTCCACGCCCTATTCCCTACCACCCCTGCCTATCACTTCCTCCATCATTCGTTTATTATTTCCCTTGATTCACCTCGCTAGACAAAATTTTCTCAGCTCTCTTTCTAGCTTCCTCTTTATGGCATGGCTTAATAGATTGTTCATAATCTGGTCTTTTTAGTTTGATCGAGCAACTTTAGAGCCTACACTTCAATTTTCACAAAGATTGCCAGTATGCCACCAACTGCTCGGTAGAGTTCCTTCCCTCGTCTTCTCTAGAAAGGATCAACTCAGTGCCACACAGTTCCTTGAACTATGTTTCATACTCATTCCTGTTCACCAACTCTCTAAGTCCAAATTTGGTTGAACAATTTCTGTGAATCATCACCTTTGCTGATAGGGAGGGACCTTACTGTCTTGTTTTCTAGGATCCCTACCCTCATCCCTTGTCATAGATCCCCCTCCTCCAGTAGAGCAATTGAGCCAAACCAATTCATCTAGATTAGTCGTCAAGTCCCTCACTCTCACATATTGCTATGGATCCCCAACCCTCCAGTAGTAGAAAGGTCGAGGCTACCACCTCGGTCTGATCCTCTCAGAACAAAAAGACAATCCAAGAATGATGCTCTCTCGTTCTGGAGCCTAAATTATTTTCAATGGTCAGTGTTTGATGGTGGGATTTAAAAATATCCCTCATTCACCTCCACATACACCGGTGAAGGTTCTAGGTCAAGCATCTAGCCACGTGCACTTCAACTCTATCTTTCACCATGGGGCATTCTTGATTCTTTTGAGGACCTGGTTCGAGTTGCAATTACAACTAGAAAAAATGATTTTCTATTACTCTGGCTCAATGACAACATATATTATAGTCGACATAATTTACCTTTCTGATGGGACAACATTCACATCGATCACGCAGGTGGAATTGATAGATTGATAGTTTGCAACTTCTCCATATTTCCAAATCAGACTAATACTTAGCCATAACTACAAGGTCCTGGTCCCTACTAACAATTCACATGGGCCTCAGAGGATTTTCCTAGCGGTTCAGTTCATTAAAAGGGAAAGTAATCCTATTTGGGTTCGCACATGCCACACATACACAATTAGTTATACCACCACAATATCCAATCAACATGATCACGAGTATGGTGTACTCGAAATTTGAATTTCCCATGAGTCATGGTTCACGACCAACTTCTCACTCTACTCTAAGCCATCCCCTTTGTAATCTTTTCCACCATATTCACATTATATATACCCACCTCCCCTAACGACCTCGATGGAGTAATTCTCCATGCCTTATTCCCTACCACCCCATTCTATCACTTCCTCCATCATTCGTTTATTATTTCCCCTAATTCACCCCACTAGATAAAATTTCATTAGCTCTCTTTCCAACTTCTTGTTTATGGCATGGCTTAGTAGATTGTCCATAATTTGGTCTTTTTAGTTCGGTTGAGCAACTTTAGAGCATACACTTCAGTTTTCACAAAGATTTCCAGTATGTCACCAATTGATTGATAGATTTCCTTCCCTCGTCTTCCCTAGAAAGCATCAAATTAGTGCCACACAGTTCCCTGAACTATGTTTCATACTCATTCCTATTCACTAGCTCTCTAAGCCCAAAGTTGGTTGAAGAATAGCCATGAATCATCACCTTTGTTGATATGGAGGGACCCTACTGTATTGTTTTCCAAGATCCCTACCCTCATCCCTTCTCATCGATCCCCCTCCTCCAGTAGAGTGCTTGAGCCAAACCAATTCATCCAGATTAGTTTTAGAGCCCCTCACTCTCACATATTTCTATGGATCACTAACCCTATAGCAGTAGAAAGGCCGAGGCTGCCACCTCGGTCTGGTCCTCCCAGAACAAAAAGACAAGACAAGAATGATGCTCTCTCTTTCTGGAGCCTAAATTATTTTCAATGGTCAGTGTTTGATGGTGGGATTTAAAAATATCCCTCATTCACCTCCACAGACACTAGCGAAAGTTCTAGGTCGAGCATCTAGCTACATGCACTCCAACTCTATATTTCAACATGGGGCATGCTTGATTCTTTTGAGGACTTGCTTCGAGTTGTAACTATAACTAGAACAAATGATTTTCTATTACTCTGGGCCGACCGCCATCACAACTTGTTTTGAAGAATTGATGATTTTCTTTGACTCAAAAGTTTCGCCTTGATCACATGAATTTGTTGGCTTAAGGATGAACCAAGTAATAATGGTGGCAACTTGTTGGCACCCAAAGTTTTGGGTTCATTTCACACGTGTGCACAAATGAAGTTGTGCATACTCATTCCAAAGTTTTGAACACGCCTAAGTTAATGCACGAAAAATGATAAAAAGTGTGCACGAGACCGGATTTTGATATTGCACGAGGCGCTGGAACTTTACCAAATGCGTGCCGGTCCTAGTTTAGATGCACATCGGAAATTAAGAAGATGCACGTTGGAATCAAGAAATGAATCATCGAGAAATCCTCTTGAATGATCATTGCTAACAACACAAGGGATCGTGGAGCCGACAAAAGATGAGTTGATGAGGAAGTTAAGATTGCCCCGATTCTAGAAGGCTACGTGGACTACATGCAAGTGCCAGAAGTGTGCGATGCATTTTTTTTAGTAGAACGAGTGGAGAAGAGTAGAAAGAGATAGAGCTCTCGAGTAGAGAAATTGATCCGTAGGATTTTTTAATGACTATGGTTGAGTTTTAATTTTGCATGCGTTAATTAACCATTTGAGAAAAATTAATGAAGAATGAGGAAATAAGAGGAATTATGACAGCCATATACACATATGCAGATCTGAAATGAAATAATAGACAACAAACCATAACATGCAGATTGATAACGAAGTTCGGCACAACTTTGCCTATGTCTTCGGGCCTTTGTCTCTGTGGGGGAGGCTTCTTTATTTCTATTCAAATGCTCAAAAGTACATCGCTGCAATGCCAAATGGCTATAAGACTAATCTGGTCATGTTCTTCCAGATCTCAAGAACCCTGCAAAGAAAATGGCACGCAAAACGGACATCCGGAGCTCCCAGAAATGATCCGACAACGTCTCCTCCTCAAAAGATTCTCTACATCAAAATGACTTTGGCTTGGCTTTTCTTTAGCATAACTCTGTTCTGACTGCTCCAATGGCTTCAGAGCGTCCAAAAACCCCTGTCTGGGCTCTTTTGGCACCTCAATTGGTCGAAATATGAAGAAGTTAGACCTCCTGGAACTCTCCCTCTTCAAGCTTGTTGTCTTCGCATCTACAAATTGCACCCTTGTCCAATGAACTTGGCACACACGCAATATAAAGCGTGAAAACCCAGCATCGGCCACAATCGTGCCAACGGTGCAAACCGTAGGACGGTTAAGGGCGCGCCAGCGCCTAACCTCCTAGCACCTGGGCGTATGGGTCATAGGACCGCGTGCATTTGGCAAAAGGACTAAACGGTTAAACCGTTCCAACTCCCCGCGCATTGGGTTATGGTCTTATGTAATATTGGCATATAGCCGTGGGCTAAAAATTAATTGTTCAAACCACATTTAAAACCCGCGCGCATTCTATATACATAAACGGTGGTTATATGTTATGTGGCGCGCGACCAAGGGCTGGGGCTAAGCCCCGGCCCGGTCGCGGCCCAAACTTGAACCATATGCAATGTTAAATATAAAACTTTCCACTTACATAACAAGCAACACACGGTGGCGCACTGGCTGGCCACTCCTTGCCAAGTCGTTCCCCAACCCGGAGGTCATGGGGTCGACTCCTGTTAATAACAAAGTTTTAACCATACATCAAGTGACACGTGGCACCCAGAGATTGGGCCACGTCAACATACCATTAACCACCAATGGACACGTGTCAAACAATCATTCAACCACACCTGCCAATCAACATCCACCACATCACCACTTGACACATCATCGTATGGTCGTACGGCTCTGCCACGTCAGCCTGTACGGACTGTACAGTCAGCATCATTTTTTTTACCTGTTTGGCTTTTCGGACATAACACGATATCTTCTCCATACGGAGCCCGTTTGACAAAGTAAATATACCGCCAGAATCAGGAAGACGAGACGGACGCAATGGCACTGGTTTCGTCGCATTCCGATCACTTTCATTTTTGAGCATTTTCAAGCCCTGTCAGGCTTCTGGATCCGATTTCGGATCAGAAATCTATAAAAGGAAGCAATGACATCAAAACTAGAGTTAGATGATTAGATGAGATCCATTGAGTTGTTGGTATCGAGTTCACTCTGAGCCTTTTATAATGTTGTAATGCTTCTGAATGTAAATATGAGTCTCTCATATGTCTGAGATAAAAATGGGATGCACATTGCGTGGTGTATTGTAATTCTAAGGAATTTTCTAAAGAAGGTATGAAGCTTTGTTGATGTTGGATATAGTCTGCTTAATGCATGTTGTATGTTTGTGTTGAATGGAATGCATGAAATAATTAAGCTGCAATAGTTCTGATCTATTGTGTGTCTATGATGTGTTGGTTAGATATGTGTGTGTATTGTTTTACTTTTTAACACAATAAGTCGTGGAATATGAAATGTAAGAATTCCATCCCAAATGGATCTTGGTTTGCTTAATCCTTCATCCCTGTCACAAGACCTTATGGTCTTTGTGATTGACATGTCGATGCTCTGAGGTTTTTGTTGTTCAACTCTGGAAGAACCTTGGGTCTAAACTCCCCAGTGTTAAGAAAAACATGTGCAATTGTGGAGTAAAATGCCAACAATACTTGACTTGTAGGTTAGAGAATTATAAGGGAGTGGGGTTTCTTATTAATAAAATGGTTGATTGATTCCAAAGTGAGTATATTTACTTGCTTAGTGTTTCTCTCTTTCTCTATAAGGCATGCTATATGAATGCATGTGTTACTCTTTTAGTTTGGATTCTTCTTTATTGAAAGACTAGCTTTATGTTGGTTTTGATTGAGTGATACTTAATTTGTAAGTCATAGAAAGTTATAAGGAATGGTGCCTCCTATTAATATAATTGTTGATTGGTTACAAAGTGAGTACTTATTTACTCGATGCTCCTCATTTCTTTTATAAAAAATGCTATGCGAATGCATGCCTTGGTTTAGATTCTTCTGTATTGAAAGATGAGATTTATATTAGTTTTGATTGAGTGGTACTTAATTTGTAAGTTGTAGATATCTATAAGGAGTGGTGTCTCCTACTAATATAATGCTTAATTAGTTGCAAAGTGAATATTTACTCCAAAGCTCTTATTTTCTTCTATAAATGTTAATGCATGTGTATAAATTGATTTCAATCATTCTTCATTAAAAGATGAGTTTTATGAGTTTTATGTTGGTTTTAATTGATTAATACTTAATTTGTCATTTATAAAGAGTTATTAAAGAGTTATACCAGAATAAAATTTCAAATTTCTTATTAATATAATAGTTGATTGATTACAGACTAAGTATACTCATTTACTGGATACTCCTCTTTTGCTTTATAAAACATGTTATATATATAATTTTGTCAAGATGGTTCAGTTCGAGAAGTTATGATAACGACTAAAATGATGGTTACCTGCCGTTCGGCTCTGCAACATGGGCCGTCTCCATATCTGTGTATATACAGAGAGAAGTGGCCGACGTTAAAGAAAGCGCCGGTCTGCATTTCTTGTGGCGTCGTCGTCATCAGAAAACGCTGAAGGCCGAAGCCTCCACAAGCAAATGCAGACCGCCTGAGCGACACCATTCCTCATAGAAATCCAACGATGTCGATACGAACCAGCAACTCTAACAATTCCTCGCCTTCCCAGCCGGAGGAGAGAAAAGAAAAAGAAGAATTCAATGCAGAAGTACTGCCCGGGGAGAAGGCGGAGGCGGAGGGTCGCGGGGTTAGAAATTCCTCGCCTTCCCAGCCGGAGGAGCAAAAAGAAGAATTCAATGCAGAAGTACTGCCCGGGGAGAAGGCGGAGGCGGAGCGTCGCGGGGTTAAAAGACGCCGCAAGGAGCAAGGAGGAGAAGAAGAAGAAAATAAACTAAAAGGGAGAAATGACACAGTGACGTTAGAAGAAAACCTGGCTTGGGCTCGGCAGTGCATTGAAACGCACCGTCTATTATCCAAATACGATATCGATCCCCAACAATACTCTTGCCTCTCGGAAGAAGAGTTTGTGGCCAAAGTTAAGGAGGACACCGCTGCGGCGAAGAGGGCGAAGCGGCGCGCTCCTCCGCCGGGGGAGGACCCGACGGACGAGCTGTGGGCGGTGCCGGACAAAATCCGGGCGGAAATCGAGGTGTGGAAGAGGGAGGCGGGGTTGCCTGAGAAGTATAGTCGGATCCACGATTGCGTGGGGAGGAACGTGGACCGCCCGGAAGAGGGCTGCGACTTCGTGCGCTTCGCTGAGAACATATACGTGTGCAAGGCCACTGGGATTGTGCACGTCTGCGTGGGCGAGCCTTGCTCGCGCGCCACCCCTGTTGCCGATAACGATCTCGTCTGCACCATTTCCGCCGTCTCCTTCCCTTATATATATGATAACGTTCCCCCTTATATACATGATATCGTACCTCCGGCTCTCCTTTTCCCAAAGGAAGAGGAAGAGAGCGGGTGGCCGGAGGAGGAAGAGATGGGGCAGGAGGAGGACGACGATGACGATAATTTTAACTCCGGCGGCGCGGAAGCGGAAAGCGAGGATTCCACCTCTTCCTGTTCGATTCCACCAGAGGATTGGATTCCGCTAGAGAAGTAAGATGAGGCAGGGTTTTCAAGGTGACATAGGGCGGATGAGGACGAATTTGACGGCGGCACGGCAAGGCACGAAGAAGTTTGAATATGACGACCAAAGGACTTTCTGCGTCTCTTGCCTCTCTCATGGTGGAGGAAAATGTAATAACTAGTATATTTCTAAGTGGGCTAATGAGAATGTCTAACTAATTTGAGAGAAGTTTTCATATTAATGTTGTTAATGAAAATTATATAAATAATACAAGTAAAATGATGTTATTTGAAGTTAATTCATTATTTTGATAAGTACTTCTTACAATAACTCTCAAATTGGTGAAACAATTGTACATTTTGAAAAAAGAGAATGTAAATTGTAGTAAACTTAATAACTCTTATGTATTATGGGTTAATTTCTATAATTGCATGTATTATTTTAAGATATGATTTTATTTTAAAGATTAAATGAAGAAATCAATGATAATGAAATTTAAAAGCAATAGATTTTCGTCTCATCTTATTTGGTGAATAAAAAATTTAATAATAATGTTTGCGACTATAGACTAAAAAATTATAAAACTAAAAATACAATTGTTTATATATATTTATCTTAATATTACTTTAAATTCATACACATAGAATGATGACATAAATTTAATTTAAAACCACAAAACAAGCAAACTATGACTTTCAAACCTATATATGTTTTTTTTTTCAAATATTGTAATACTTTTTAAATTAGCAATTATCAATAAGATTGTAAAACATGCATGATAAAATTTTAGATTTGAAATTTTCAACTAAATAAGAAAAATAATGTTCACCTAAAGAGATAAAAAAAAACACGACATGGTCAAGAGCCATCATCATTTTATTAATCATACTCAACCATCATTTTATTAATCATACTCAACCATCATTTTATTAATCATACTCAACTCGTTAATAATTTATGCAAAATTGTGAGCCAAGAGTGGACATTTTCTACTACCATTGAGACTAACTTATAGATACGTTCCATGGATCCATGGATAGATTGTGCCTACCAATCATGTTCTGGGAGCACTTTATAAAGATTTTTGACCTTACAATTCTAAGTACATTGATTTTACTTGATTACTTAAAAGCAATCCATATTTTTTGGCAGGCATATGTGAGGATTTGATTTGTGCATATTTATTTTAATTTTGTTTACTTTAACCAATGAAGTTATAAACACACTCAATCCCCAATAAAACAAATGAATCCAAAATTGTGGAATTTTTAAAATTTCATACAAATTTACTATAAACACACTCAATCCCTAATAAGACAAATGAATCATACAAATTTGCTATAAACACACTCAATCCCTAATAAGACAAATGAATCCAAAATTGTACCAATTTTATAGTTTTTTTTTCTTAATATAACGTAGTTATTATAGATATTACATAAGTTAGTTTTTAAAGATAAAGAGTTGATAAAGTTTTACATGAATGCATTATTTTTTTATTTTTTAATTGNTTTTTTTTTTTTTTTTTAATTTTTTAATAATTTGAAAAATTATTTTAAAATGAATTAAAACTTTTAATTTTTATTTAATAAAAAATTTAAGCAATAAAATTTCTATCCATTAAATGTAACTATAATTTTTATAAAATAATTTTTACTAAATTAAAAATTAATTTACTCTAAATTCTATTTACAATAAACATAAATAAAATGATTATACAATAGTAATACATTTTTCAATTTTTCATAATTAATTTGAAAAAAATAGTCCACATGTCTTAGACAGATGTAGAAAGGGTATGAATGAGATATGTTAGAAATGAATTAACAATGGGGTAGATTTGCTATATCATGAGGTAAGGAATTTGAGGTAAGAAATTAAGGGTATGGTAATTGGGTGAAACCAAATTCTAATGTAGATTTGATCTAGATTCATATGGGGCAACAAAATAGAAATAAAGTGAACAAAAAGTTCAAAATATTTGGTTTGCTGACCATATGTATGATTATTAAGATTAAGGTATTGCTCAAAGGTTGTCATCATTTGACAAGGTTGTACACCCAAAAGACTGCACCAAATGATACAAGTACTTAAGTTAATCTAAACAAGGTTGTGACATGGCATCCATATAATGTATGCTCATTAATTTATTGTGATTTCAAATAAAAATGAGGCCAAACAAATTAAAAGATGATAATTTTTTTTTTTCATGTAAATCTCTCAATGGCAATAGAATGAATTTGTTTTTATTTTATTTAAAAAGAAGTGATTACCACCATAGTGTCAATATCACATAATTTATATAGAGCACATAATTTATATAGAGCAAATGAGTTATCACATGTTAAATTCGGTAAGAGGATAAACTACAATCACAATATCTGGTCTCATGTATACAAATTAAGGCTAGATGTACTAAAAAGCACATAACCCTACTCAAGGTAGCCACAATCATGACCACAAGGGACATTATCTTTCTTGTGGATACCATATAGGTTAAAAGTGAATTTTGGTCTTGAAGTAAAACCTAGAAATACTTTTGATTGGTTAAGAGATTGTCTTCCTCTAAGATTTAAAGACATCTAGCAAGAGTAAAAGTTTACTTCAATCATCCTGATGTATCAACTTGCATTGATGAATAGTAGCTAATAATGAGTAATCTCAATGTTAATTGACAATTAAATTATGATAAACTTTGTCACCTTAATATATAGAGAAAAATACTATAATGATTTGTTTGTTGAAAAAATGACCATATTTTAAATGGCAATTAAAATATCAAATTTTTTATATTAAATTAAAATATCAATTTTATTTTTAAATTGACAAAAGTAAAATTTTAATATTTTATAAATCATTTTATTTTCAAAAACATATTCAAAAAATCCTACAAGACATATACCATATACCACAATTTGGTCAAAAATAGATCTGGTAATCCAACCAAATATCACGATTTAAAGATAGATAATAGAACCAGACATGTTTTGCTAAGGGCGTTGGCACAGTGACCATGAGACTTTCTAAAAGGAAGTGGAATGTCAGTTTACTGGGCTCAAAGACGAACATTCCAGCGTTGAAGTATGGAGAAGGAGGCTGCCCTAATTGGATGAGCCATGACACCTTGTCTGGGCACTGTTGGCAATATCCGATCATATGCTGTGGAGTGTGACTCCATGTATTCTCGCAGAAGCAATCCATAACCACATAGAAATATCCATCCCTCAAGTCAAAGAGGTGATCTATGTTGTCGAAGACTTGGAGTTTTGCGTCCAGATATACCATTTTGATGTACTCCTCCAATTGTCCATCACACAAAACAAAATTCTTAATGCACATATCAAAATAGTTAGGTTAAAAATCTATGTTACCCGAGAGTTGTTGAAAAAGGAAAGAAATGAATATACCTCCCAAATACAGAGTTTGGAGTACTTGAGTACATAGTAAGGCATCCCAAATTGCACTTCATTGTCGGGGGATGGATGGGATGAATCTCCCGAAGAACCTTAGAACCTAGTCACAGGGAGATCATCCCAAGAAAGGAGAGAAAAAAAGTATAGTCCACCTAATTTTCATTTTTCTTTTGTTTCATTTGCCACCAATGATGATCCTATCATTGTTAGGGAGGTAGTTGATATAAATGAAAGTAAATTCTAGAAGTCCAAGGTTGAATAAATGGAGGCATTGGACAAAAAAATGTGACATGGGATTTAGTCAAGTTGCTTGCTAGATTAAAACTACTTGGTAGCAGGTAGTTGATACAAATGAAAGTAAATTCTAGAAGTCCATGGTTGAATAAATAACCATGGTTGAATAAATGGAGGCCTTGGACAAAAAATGTGACATGGGATTTAATTCTAGAAGTCCATGGTTGAATAAATAACCATGGTTGAATAAATGGAGGCCTTGGACAAAAAATGTGACATGGGATTTAGTCAAGTTGCTTGCTAGATTAAAACTACTTGGTAGCAAATGGGTGTTCAAGAGAAAGTTCAATACAAAAGGCAAAGTGGAGAAGTACAAAGTTCCCCTAGTAGCAAAAGAGATATTCTCAGGTGGAGGGAATTCACCTTAAGGACATTTCTTCTCACATTGGTAAGTTAACTTAACTTCCATTAGAGATTTTTTGTCTATTGTTGATGATTTTGATCTTGAAGTAGAACAAATGGATTTGAAGACAATATTTCTACATGGTGATCTTGAAGAAGAAATCTATATGTTGCAACATGAAGGTTTTACAATGAAAAGAAAGAAGGACTTGGTTTGTAGGTTGAAGAAGTCCTTTTATGTCTTGAATCAAGGATGTGGTATTAGAAGTTTAATACTTATATATTGTGACTTGGATTTTCACAAAGCAATAGTGACCATTGTGCATATAGTGATCACTGTGCCTATACAAAATAGGTCAGTGATCACCTTGTTATTGTAGCGTTATATGTTGTGTGTGGCACTTCAAATTATACAATCTAATACCAAGGAAGACTTAAGACCAAATATAGCAATGGATGTACAAAGTTATGTTGATGTGGTTAAATGTGTTTAACTTGTTCGGTGGAGCAATCCACTACATGAGCAAGACATGTGTTAGAGAGGAATTTGTATGGTTGCAGAGATTGTGTTCAAAAGTTGGCTTTGTACAAGACACTATACGGATAAATTTTGATAGTGACTTTGCAATTTGTGTGGCAAAGAACCCTACTTCTCATGCTCACACTAATTATATTGGTGTGCACTATCATTTTTTAAAAGGAATGGATGAAGACAATTGTTCGAGAGGGTTGATACTTTCAAGAATGTTGTAGACTCATGGACAAAGTCTATCAATATTGAGAAGTTTTCTTGGTGCAGGAGATTAATACATAAAGCAATCAATATTGAGAAGTTTTCTTGGTGCCGGAAATTAATACATAAAACAACCCCAAGCAACTAACTTGTACATCTAGACATATTTGTTGAGTCTTAAATGAGTTTTAAATGGTTTTCAATCCATTATAATTATTTTACTTTTTATTTTTGTCTTATCTTAAAAATAAATTAACATTGCATTTATCTGTAATTATTTTTTACAGCATTGTCAAGAGTCAATGATGTTGATATTCACATCTCAACTAAAATGTTGATTAATTTCGGCGTATATAAATTTCAAAAGTGCAAGTATATCTTTCACATTGGCATATATAAATTTCAAAAGTGCAAGTATATCTTTCACATTGGTATATATAAATTTCAAAAGTGCAAGTATATCTTTCACATTGGAAAAAAAAGGCCAAAAAGGAAGAATCCAGTTGAGGTATTGTAAAACTTCTATTTTGTTTAATTTTTTTGGGTACTTATTTTTTATGGATTTTATCCAAAATTTAATTGTAAATATAAAAAACTGTAGATTTTAGTAACTAGATTTTAATATTTTGAAGATGCTGAATCAATTTATATCTTTAAAAATACAATTTATATAATATAAAAATGTGATTTCACCCATCATTATATTACCAAACACTTAAAATCATAAATATTTTGAAAATGCTGAATCAATTTATATCTTTAAAAATGCAATTTATATAATATAAAAATGTGATTTCACCCATCATTATATTACCAAACACTTAAAATCATAAATAGTTTAAACTACATCTTTAAAACATAATAAATGTTAAACTGAAAATAATAGTATTGAATATAAAAAAAAAGGAAAGAATGAGTTCCTTATTTTCTAAAAGTTATTTTTCACTCTATTGTAAACCAATACAACACCTGGATTGATACAAAATCTGTTACTTGACAACATGTATATTATGTTCTGCTGATAACAAAATGAAAATATTTTAATAAGTAGAGGCATTTGACTGTTCAGAATGTAAATGAGAACCCCGTTATATTTGAGCAAGCTGCTTGAGATTGATAGGGTAAAAATCAGAAGGAGGGTCGGAGTTTGCAGCCTATGATCCTCTAGAACATCGGGAAAGACAACAACGACAAAAGGATATGTGTTATTCACCTTCCGGAGCCCCTTTGCAAGGACGACAACATCTTTTCACGTAGTTGCCACATCCAGCCAAGAAACACAGCAGGGGAAAAGCAGGGGAAATTATGTGTTGATGGTTTTTAAGGTGAAAAGATAAAAAAAATGAGGTTTTAGAAAACTTGTTAACCAGTTGACAGGATTTTTACAAAAGCTCACACTAAATATGCTTTCGGTATAAATATTGTTATATTTTTTTATAATATAATAATAATAATCTATTTTTAAGATCACGACCAAGCCACATCAAATTGGTGTATGAGACCCTTTTCTTTGTGGAATGTATAAAAATCTTTTAATTATACTTTTTAAAGTCTAACAAAATATTATCAAATTAATATAAGAAAGCACTCAAATGATATTTTAAAGTGATAAAGTATATATGCTATTTTATTAGTTTTGTAAATAAGAAAGTTTTATACATTAATTTAATAGCATAATAACAGTGATTTTAAAATTAGATAATAATAATAATAATAATAATTTATTTTTGATATAGAATGTTTATTAATAATTTAATTTAAAAATTTAAAAAAAATATAGTAATTACTAAGTAATTAAATCATTTTTTTAATTTTATGTTGTTTTTTCACTATATTTATGATTTATTATAAAATAATTATTTTATATATCTGTTTTTTATTTTTAAGAAAATTTATATTTTCCAAAATATAAAATTAGGTTAACATACATGAAAGAATTATGTATAATTTATTAACAATTTGTTTATTAGTATGTTAAATAATTATACTTGAACTAAGGTGAAGTAAATTTTAATTTAGTTTAAATATTTTTTACCTTAATTTGTAGGTTAAGGACATTTATTAATAATCAATGAGGGGTAGTGTTTTAGATATTAATAAATATTTTTCAAAATCTTTTTTTAATTCTCTCTTATACATTTTTTTTAAGAATTTTTTTTTTACTAAATATTTCTTAAATTTACCAAATACCACTTTTTATACTTCCAATATCTATAAACTCTATTACTTACAATATGTTGACTCTATTTTTCACAATTTTAAAATCCCTTTTATAAATGATTTTTTATAAGATATTAATTAACCAAATAAAACCTGTAATAAAACACTTTTCAAACCTCCTCTTAAAATAAATATAATATTAACTTCCCCTTGAACCAAATGTAACATCTCTATTTTTAAGGTCACGACCAAGAAAACACATGTTCTTAACCATTAAATCTACTCATTATGAATAAATCAAAAGTCACTTTTATATTGACAAACCTAACGTCAATATATTCATGTTATGAATAAATAAATAAAAATTCATAAATCATCTTTAAAGCATTCCAAACCATCCTTGAGACAAACATAACATCAATATATTCATGTTATGAATAAATCAAAAGTCACTTTTAGATTTGGTAATTTTTTTTTATAAATCATCCCTTAAAGCACATCGGTCGTCGCCATTTATATTTGATGATAAAAAAGCATAAGTAATCACTTAAGCACATTGTTCATGGCCATATATGTCATTTTGTATTATCAGTTATTTTATATGGTAAGTCAGCGATGTTTTAATTTTTTCAATTTTATGTAAAATTTGTTTTTTTTGGTATTAGTTTTTTTTTTTT
>JASDQU011400445.1:17141-27579 GCA_032191745.1 Picea mariana | reverse complement strand
AAATACACATGCAATATATTCCCACCCATGAGTAGATCGCAGATATCGTCACCAAACCGCTTGCCAAGACAAAGTTCTAGTATTTCCATGAGAGACTTGGCTTGGTGGAGAATGCCTCTCTATATGAGAGGGAGTGTTGATGATTAAAATTGTGTGAGACATCCTCCAGGACACAGAATTGAGAGAGATCCCCTGATATGTGTGTTTGATTCCTATCTGAGATAGATTTGGAATGTAGAGATGGCCTCCTCCTTACATAGATTTGAGAATAACTTCAGATGATTCTCCTGTGTAATGCAGTGAGAAAGGAGATATGCTGAGTTAGACACACCTATATATGAGCACAAGGTGAACGTGTGAATTCCCATGAGATGGGTCCATTTTTATGAGACAGAGATGACGATGATGTATTAGCCTCCTCTAAGAAGAGAGTTGATATGATGAAATTCAAATGACTCTCCTATGTATTGCAATGGGAAAGAAGATTTGTTGAGTTGGATGTGCTTGTGGATGAGCACAAGTGAACATGATCCTGGTGGCTGAGCACTAGTGAGTGTGGTTCTCTTGTGAGACACAATGAGATAGAGATATGGACATACCTATGGATGTGCCCCTAGTGGTTGAGCACTAGTGGGTGTATGAGATCCCTTGTTATATTGTTCAAGAGTCAGACCTACCTGCAACCCTAATTGTAATGTAAAGGGTATAGGGTCAGCCCCACATTAATGTAATTGATAATTAATGTAAAATATAATTAATCTGGTTATTATTAATTATATTGTGAKTTAGAGAGGTCGGCCCTRCTGTGCCAATATAAACTTMTGTTGATAKGTTAAGTCTAATATAAGTAAAGGTAAATTCCCCATTGAGGAATCATATCTTTTGTGTGAGTTTGGAAATTTTAKAAAGTACATCTTCTTGGGAAAAGTGTGCACCTCTCTTGGGTGCTATTCTTATGGGGTTTGCAAGCACCCTCTTGTGTGCTAGGTTTTCTTAGTGGTGAAGGTATTTCTCTTGAAGAATATAGCAAAGGATTGGTTGGGTTTTCTTCCCTTGTTGAGAAGGGTTTCCCAGGATACTTCTTGTGTACTTGTGCATGGTGTTTCTTCTTGTGATATTGGTCACTGCAATTTTTTTTTTTATGGTTTCAGTTAAATGATAAAATGGAATGAACTTCATACTTAAACCTTGCATAATGAAAAATAAACATAGTGCAATGACCAATTCCTTTTCATCTCACCTTTCTCGATCCAACGTGGCATCAATGATATCCATCCCTGTAACGATGAGCTGAGATGTCTTTGCATGTTCTGTGATAAGAAACTTCTCCTCCATGGTGATGAGAATCGAGCTATCCAGCATGAGTGTTCTCTTCTTGGTGGTCCTCTTCATGATAGCCTTCCTCTTCTCGTCATAAGAGATCACCTGTATATCAACAACCTCATCAATAGGCTCATGGATTTGTTGTTCTCCCAAGGTTAGAGTGTTTCCCAATCTCCATGTTGTATGTATTTGTTCCAAGACTGTTTCTTGTAATTCTTTCATATGTTCTGATGGCTTGACCTCCATTTGGTGTTCATCGACTAGTGAGGTATCGACCAAAATTGAAGAGTCAATGACATGTTCAGTACCTACTTGGTGATTGGCTCTTGAGGTGTCAATCTCTTGCTATTGCACTTCCTCTTTTTATCCACTTGATCCTGGCTCCTCCCTGGGGCTGTCTTTCAGGGTCCCCGACAGGTCGAGAAAATCAATGTCTAAGACACCTTCAACCTCATGGTCCCCCTGTGGAGGGATTGGAACTGATGCATTGGGACTTAGCGAATATTTTTCCACGGGTTCCTTCTCCTCTGTAATAGGTATCAGAGTTACCAATGAGACCTCCAAACTCTCTTCATTGTCATAGATGGTTATTAGATCAAACAGTGGATTTGGCACACCTGTTCCACCTGGTGTTCTTGGGCTCTCATACTTGGTTGGAATGGTCACCGATGATCTATTCTGTGGTGATGGAACTATGGGGTTTTCTAGACCAATGATTTCCTCCAGTTGTATTGACTTTGATCCATTTGGATCCTCTTTGATTGTTATTAGGTCTTCCAAGGGGATCCTCATCATTTCTATTAGTTGAGGATCATTCTCTAGCTAGTCAATGACTCTTTGGGCTTCTACTAGTAACAAAAACCCTCTCCTTTGTGCCTCTATGGTTTATAGTACTCTGATTTCTTCTCTAACCCCGAGAGCTTCTTGATACGACTGCTCTATTGTCTTGACCTTCTCATCCATCCTCATAGCTTTGAACCTAGTCATGTTTGGGTTATCTTTCCTCTGCAATACCTCCTCCCAGTCCTGAGTGTTATAGAGAAATTACCCTACGGAAAGGTGAATCCCCTCTAGGGATCTAGACTCTTAATAATAAGAAAAAAAGGTGATAATATTGATCACTGACATCCTTTTAAACTTGGCTAAGTCAATCAAATAGAGAAAAAGAAGAAGAATGTACCTTTTTGTCGATGTTTGTCCTTGCCCAGTCCAAGTTGAGCCTTGATCCCCAAGCTCTTCAACAAGACCTGCAATCCAATAATAGAAAATACAAAACAACTTCCTATTCTACCATGATTAATCCAAAACTAGATCTATCTATCAAAGACCGGTTCATGTAAGCATACACAACCTTGAAAGAAAAATGCCAAGAACATGTATTAATGAGAACTAGATAGCAATACTTACAGACCCTTTATGAAGTTACAACAGCCTCTTCCAGCTCTCCTTGTCCAATCCCTTGCTCAAATAATCCACAAACAAAATGACTATGCCTCACTGATAATCTCCCTTATGAGATCATAATTTTGATGCCTTCAATGTCCTCTCAAGACCACTTCTCATGAGATCATAAGTTTGGTATCTCTCAATCTCCATCTATTTCACCATGAGAAGGCCTCCTTATATAATCTTGGAGAGACCCAACCACCTTAGATATTCTTGGGATAGGTTGAGGATCCTTCTCCATCATTTGTGAATCTTCCCTAATATCCAACCTTTACCTCAGATTTGAATCCAACCAACTCTAGAGATGAGGGGGATATTTCCTTGGTTTTCCTCAAGAGCCCAAGATTTCCTCAAACAACCTAGTGCTCCATTAGAATGGGGCACAGAGTGTTTCAATGCTCCCCCAAATAAGGGTAGGGAGCACTGGCACTCCCTGACAGTGGTTAGGGGAGCGCTGCCCAAAATTTCCTTAAAAAATCCCAATGCTCCCCCATAAGGGTGCACAGAGTGCTGGAACGCTCCCCCAAAGAAGGTTAATGAGTGCTGACACTCCCTAATAGTGGGTAGGGGAGCGATGGCCTTCAAAAATTATTTTTGAGTTGTTTTTCCATGGTAAAATCTTTGTACTCTTCATCAGATGATTTATCCTTCTTAAACCAGTCTTTGAGCATGTCTTTGAAGTGTCCTTGTGATGTCGTTCGAGACACGACATGGGAAATATGACTGTATGATGTCTGCAACACTTGCGACACTTGTGGCCAATGTGTGACACTTGAAAAACTTGACATGACAACAATAGGTCATCATTTAAGTGAGTGATTTTGATGTGTAACAGGTTTCCCCCCAAAGTGCGAAGTTAGAAGATGAAACCCGATGACTGAAGTACTTGGTAGACTTTTTCGAGCAAGGGTATGGACGTGGAGAACTCGGTAGAAGCTGCACACAACCATCAAACAAATATTATGACATGTTTCAAACCCGAGGCAAGCATACCTATGCTTGGGTGATAAAGACTTGCAAGGTATGGCTGCCATAAGATACACTGCGGATCCATAATTATATTAACAAAGAGCATAATTACATGAACTGATCGTAGCCACGAAAAATACACAGTGGATCTATGAGATGACAAGACATAACCACAGACCAATACAAAGTGGATCTATGTGATAGTATATGTGTCAATATTCAAGAGAAACTCTGTCACAACTTGGTTAAAGTACATATCAGAGTGATTACTCAACCCAGGGTCTTCTTACCGATCCTGATGTAGTATGAATCTAACCATGTGAATATATTTCCTGATGTCAAACATGGCAGAAACCACTTTATTACCGGTTAATGAGGTAAATCGTTAACAAGTGCGAGGGAAATCACCATTGATGTCAATGATTCCGAAGGTACCCCAATACATTCCAACAAACGTAAATAAATGAGCCGAAATCGAACATCCGTGGAATCATCCGATTAGGGGTCAATGATGTAAACCAACTGACAGTAGTGAGGAGGCCTGCCATTGAGGCATGCATCTCCCAAGGTACTAACTGGTTTCTAAGTCTAATTCTCGGATAATGTGCTGAAGTCGATAGGAACAGACTCGTCAAAGGAGGGCTTTGATGTATCCCCCATTAATGAAACAAAACTGACACAGAGATATAAATTGGTGGATCAAATGAACATGGACTGACACGTGTATGAAACAAGAAATTTTTGATGGTTGACTCTCGAGGTAGATACTTCCCCTGAACACTAAGGCACAACAGTAGAAACATGACATGGACCAAAACATGATGATGTAGTGGACACTGTGAATTTCTTCGGGTGACCTAAAGGAGTAAAGAAACTCATAGGATTGGTTCAGTGCAGAGGTTCAGCGGATTAAAATGTATGCAAAGATAAAGCGTCGTGTTCAAGGGCGACTGTAAGAGTGACCTGTAATGTTCCCAAAACTTCTTATCTTGCTTCCTTCAAATTTCCCCCCCATCCAGATAGACGAGTACCTCTTTTTAATTTAATGAGCTCGAGGACGGTAACACATGCTTGATATAACTCACCTTTAGTAAGTCCCTCTTCCTTTTTTTAATGAAATAGAAGAAGTAAGGGTTCGGTACCATATGGGTCCTTCAANCTAACTGGTTTCTAAGTCTAATTCTCGGATAATGTGCTGAAGTCGATAGGAACATACTCGTCAAAGGAGGGCTTTGATGTATCCCCCATTAATGAAACAAAACTGACACAGAGATATAAATTGGTGGATCAAATGAACATGGACTGACACGTGTATGAAACAAGAAATTTTGATGGTTGACTCTCGAGGTAGATACTTCCCCTGAACACTAAGGAACAACAGTAGAAACATGACATGGACCAAAACATGATGATGTAGTGGACACTGTGAATTTCTTCGGGTGACCTAAAGGAGTAAAGAAACTCATAGGATTGGTTTAGTGCAGAGGTTCAGCCGATTAAAATGTATGCAAAGATAAAGCGTCGTGTTCAAGGGCGACTGTAAGAGTGACCTGTAATGTTCCCAAAACTTCTTATCTTGCTTCCTTCAAATTTCCCCCCCATCCAGATAGACGAGTACCTCTTTTTAATTTAATGAGCTCGAGGATGGTAACACATGCTTGATATAACTCACCTTTAGTAAGTCCCTCTTCCTTTTTTTAATGAAATAGAAGAAGTAAGGGTTCGGTACCATATGGGTCCTTCAATGTGTGATTTTTTTAACAAGTCTAGAGAAGGTAAACTCGGTGATTTTTCATGTTTAGAGAGTAAGAAAAGAACTTAAATACGACTCTAGGGTTGTTCTTTTTCATAATGTTAGTCTCACGAGGATGAAAAAGAGATAAATTATCACTCGAAAGATGGCCTTTCAAACCTTTTAACAAGTGTGAAAGGAAGCAAGATCACTCGACAATCTTTTCATGTTTAGAGAGTCTGAAAAGAGCTTAAAGGAGACTCCAGGGGGTTCCTTTTTCGTATAACCTTTACGAGTCCAAAAAAGTGATAAACGTCTACTCAGTTACATTCTCATGTATTTTTGAGAGTGAGAAAGAACAAAGACTAAGCTCGGTATTGGTTTCATTTTTACACAAGCTTGAAACAAAATTAAACTATGCCTGTAAATTCCCAACGTAATTTATAAAGGTTGGGATACCCATGGATGGTCGGTATTATGCCCCCAGCTTGAAAATATAGTGGCATAACTCCAGAAAGATAATCAAAGGCTGGAGAAATTCCCCTCAACCTTCAAATCATTCACTGACTTTGAGGTTGTCACCAATTTTGGTACTAGATGGAGAAAAAGGATACAGGTGGATGAAGTGAAGGTTCAAAAATGAGACCTAACAAAAGACTTGACTTGGAGAGAGAGGTGACTATTTCATTTTTTAACGAGCTTGACACAGGAAAAGAACTATGCTCAAGGCTCCAGGTTCGATCCCCAGATTTTTGTTTCATTTTTTAACGAGATTTCTACAGAGAGGAAAACAATGCTCAAGACCTCTGTTTCATTTTTTAATGAGCTTGATACAGAGAGAAGAAACTATTCTCTTAACCTCTTCTTGATCATGGCTTCCAAGAGGATAACACTGGAAGGAAACCATGTCAAGGGACATCACTTAGTCATGGCTTCCAAGAGATCTTCATTGAATGTAAGAATAATGCTCTGGAAGGAACACATGTCAAAGGCCGCGACAAGGGTAAGGAGATTAGGCTCCAATAGCCCTACCAAAGAGATCACCATGTCAACTACTGGATCTAATTCATCAAAATTTGAAATCATGGGAGACAATGCCACATAATTAACTTGTGGCAGGGGTGATATCGACTGCATATAAGACTCGTTTAGGGAGGTCATCGGGTTGGTAATCAACTCAGGACCAACACATGAAAGTTGATCAATAGCACCAATTCTCCCATTATGAGGGAAAGATATCACACGAAAAAGAGTGGACACAATAGCTTTCATGGCATAGACATAATCTCACCCAAGGAGTAAATTGAAATCCAATAGGTCTTGGACTACCATAACATCAATAAACACTGTTTTCCCTCCCAAAGTTACAAGAAACTAAGGAAGGAATCCTAAAGGTTGACTAGTTATTTTATTAAAAGCGAATAGAGTTTGGGTAATCAGAACAAGCTCAGGATAACCCAAAGTTTACCAAGCAATAGAGGATAAAATACTAATGGATGAACCTTCATCTATCATTGCATGAGGAATGTCCCGACCACAAAACTATACTGCAATCTTGAAAGGAATGTGAGAGGGAAGATGAGGTCCAGTTAGCACACCCCATTAAAAAAGGATTGCCTCATTACTTGGAGGGGTTTTGTGGGAGAAGGAGGAATTCTCCCCATCACGGTAGATTCTGTATCAATGAGAAAAATGTGGGCATAATCAGGTTTACTCTCTAGCGAGAGAGTAGGATCGATTGATAACGACATCAAATTGACCACTTGGGTTTCATTCTCCAAGGGGAGAATGGGGTCAATAGGTGGAAACGGATTACCCGCTTGGGTTGCACTCTCTAACGGGAGAGTGAGATCGACTGAAGATGGGATTGGATTAATCACTTTGTCAGCTAGTTCAACTAAGGACGTGGCCATATTGATGACATGATCAACCATACTAACCGATGAAGGGACCAGAGAAACCAATTTGGTACTTGTCAGAGGAGGAGAAGGATTGACCATGTTGGCACTCTTTAGATGAAGGGTGGGACTAGATCAGTCACTTGAGTTTCACTTTTTAGATGAAAAGTGAGGCTGATCGATGACAAAACTAGATAAACTACTTTGGTTAGTGGTTCAACCAAGGATGAAACTAGATTGACCACCTGATTAACCAGATTGACCGGGAATGGAACTGTATTGACCATTCCATGAACTAATGATGGGTTGGGGGAAATATTACGAGAACCAATTGGGAGTTGAAAATTTTCCAAAAGATAAGAAGCCTTTTTCATATGAGGGCAAAGGTCAGAATAATGATCACCTTCGCATAACATACAAGGAAATTTGACAGTTGTCTTCTTCTTACAAACCTTAACATCACTAGTTGAAGGGGCATCACCAGCATGTCTAGCAGAGGCCAATGATATGGAGGATCACATTTCTAAGACCTTGGGAAGATCAAGGAAATACCTCAGAAAGTGGTCACCCTTACAAAGAATGCAAGGGAATTTGGTTTTCAGATTCTTCATTTTAATCTTTTCAACCTCATCAATACTCCCAGTATGATTAATAGTATATGGTTTCTTGGATCCAACATCTGATATGGTTGGAGGCTTGGTCCTTTTCAGGTTCTTCTTCTTCTTCTTATCAACCTAGCTACTTGCTTTGGAGCTTTCACTAGGCGGAGAAGGAGAAAGGGAAGGAGACTTAATGGGTGAAGAAGGAGAAAAGTTGACATGAGGTTGATGTGTGGGTGGTGTAATTACATATAAAGTATTATGTGCAGCTGAAGCATTAGGAATATTCAAGATCACCGGAGTGGGGAACAACCAAACTGACAATCTGATGGYKAGTCTTGAAAGACTCAGTGTGGCAATGTACACAGGACCAATGTTTTCAAAATAAGGAAAGGTGAAAGGTTCCTCGGGACAAGGGGTTCCTCCATTGGTACTCCTAGGAGTTGATTCCATTAGCACTAAATCGACCTAAGGTCCACTAAGTAAAAMAAACAACACACGCTATGAATCTGAGAAGCAAACAATCAAACAAAACTTCCCACAATGAAACCACTAGTTGGTGRTGAAATCCAACGTCACGAGATCAATATAGGAAGGGGMAGGGATAGATTGGGTGGACCAGTTACGTTGGTGACCTTCTTAATGAACTTACACCTTGGTGCAAGCTTCCACAGTATTTTTGGATTTACCCTCCAAGGAGCCCGAGTGAGTTTGACCAACGTTTGTTCCAGGTACAGTGAGACTTCCCTTCACCATCACCTTGTGTAAGACCCTGAATATTATGGCTACTAAGGTCACCAACTCACAGTCAGCCCCTGGGTGGGTACATTTGACGGTTCAGTCCGAATGTATGGGAAGGATAACAAGTCTGAAATCCTTCGAGAGAACTTAGGACAAGTGGACCGGTAGAACTCCAGAGGACCTCGAATGGATTCGAAATTCATGAATCACAAATACCAAATGAAGACAGTTGAACCTCAAGAAGAACCCCCAATATACGATATGAATACTATGAATGGTTGAACCAAAGAGGGATAATCTTTGTAACTAACCTGAATGCAACCTCGTGCGTAACCCCTGTGTGAGAGGGGGATCCGAGAAAGATGATACAAAAATTGGATTTTCTCTCCCTATTGCAAGATGCTAAGTTTGTTTGACAACTTTGGAAAGTTATCCTCTCAACCTATTCCAAATCCCTACACCTTAAGCTAATGTAGGTTTTCTAACAAAAATGTAAAAAAGTCTGATAAATTTTAATTTAGCGTTTGATTTTAAGGTTGTTGTTTACTCAGAGGTGTATGAGAGTGAAAACTGATGATATTATGACTCAATTACCAAAAACATGCATACAAAATGATAAGCAGTCTTTTTTTTCAATGAATGTTTATTTAAGGGAAGGAGAATGGATTTTCCTTTCACTGTCAAACACTAAGATGCAATGACCTCATGTAATTTTTCTCAATCAAGAATCTGATACAATGCTAAAATGTTCAGAAATTGGTTTCAATATCAAAAAACCAAACATGAAAAAAATCCTTTTGTTAATATGTGATATATAATCAGTTTGATGTAAAGCTTTCTATGTTAATCAGGCTTCAAGATCTATGAGATTTAAGAAATAAGAAGAAAAATTCACATAAACAAAAACACACCCTCGATGTGATCAAACAAGAAACAAAAAGAAAACCAAATATCAAAGAGGAGGAAATGCTTTAAAAACTAACCTCAAAGATAAAACGGAATGGTGCATAGATCTCTGAAATTCCTTACAACAACTTTCATTCATTTAGATAAGTGAGAAAACAGTAGATCGACTCCAAATCTCAAGGAAGAAGAGTGACTCAAAGGAAGGAAAACATATGTCAAAAATCCAAACCAAACATCTTCAATCCTTAGAAATCAAGATGTTGGAGGCCAAACAAGGACACACTGATATGGTAATGACTCTGAGCAGATGAATCAACAAAAAACCACACTCAAAGAGGGATTCTCTAAAGCATTTTAAGTAGAAAAAGACCAACGCTTTGGTGTCAATGGTACCAGAGTGTTTCAATGCTCTGTGGGAGCCTTCAAGGGAGTGCTAGTGCTCTGGTGGTAGAGGTAGGGGAGCATTTGAGCAAGGGGTTGGACAAAATAGTGGGTAGGGGAGTGTTGCCCAAAATTTACTTAAAAAATCCCAACGCTCCCCCAAAAGGGTGCAGAAAGTGTTGGAATGCTCCCCCAAAGAAGGTTAAGGAGCACTGACAATCCCTAATAGTGGGTAGGGGAGAGATGGCCTTCAAAAATTACTTTTGATTGATTTTTTCCATGGTAAAAGCTTTGTACTCTTCATCAGATGATTTCTCCTTCTTAAACCAGTCTTTGAGTGTGTCTTTGAAGTGTCCTTGTGATGTTGTTCGAGACATGACATGGGCACGATGACTATATGATGTTTGTGACACTTGCGACACTTGAAATGATGACAATAGGTC
>JASDQU011400445.1:0-10440 GCA_032191745.1 Picea mariana | reverse complement strand
TGTTAGAAACAGAACATCCACGTACAATAGAAATATCACAGGTTCACCATCTACTGTACTCTTGGTGAAACCCAAACTCATTAGGAAAATATCAATTTGGCCATACCATGCTCTAAGTTCTTGCTTCAACCCATACCGGGATTTATTTAACTTGCACACTTGTTTCTCACTGTCATGTGTCTTGAAACCTTGTGGCTTCTCCACATACACTTCCTCTTCTATCACACCATTCAAGAAATATGTCTTCACTTCTATCTGGTGTACCTTCCATTTCATCACTACAACTATCACAAGAATGGTCCTAATCGAAGTGTATCTCGCCATTGGAGAAAATGCCTCCTCATAATCTATTCCTTCTTTTTGGGAGAATACTCATTCCACGAACCTTGCCTTGTACTTCTCTATGCTACCATTTGCTGCATGATTTATCTTGTAGATCCACTTGTAACTGACGACTATCTTTTCCTTTGGTCCTGGGAGCACATCCTAGACATCGTTCTTTATGATTGACTGGTACTCTTCAATCATGACATATTTCCATTATTCTTCTCCACGGCTTCTTTATAACTGGTAGGTTTTTCATCAATGATGTCTCTCAACAATGCTACATAGCTAGAATATGGTCACATCTTATTTCTTTCTCTAAAAAATCCATCTGGGGATCCATACTTTTCTACATCATGAATAATCCCATGAGCCCAAGCTAGCCTTATCTTATTTGCAGTCATCTCTACAGGTCTTTGTGGTTCTACCACATCATGATGTTCTTCTGGTACTACATTAGTTCCTACATCTGTATTTGTAACTCTGGGAGCTACAGGTTCCTCATCATGAACCTCATCTGTATGGTTATGTCTTGATCTATTAAAGGCTACATCCTCATCGAAGTTAACATCTATACTAGTCTCAATCCATCGGTGACCAAGGATGTAAAATATGTATGCCTTCGACATCTCCATGTATCCAACAAATATACCCTTCTTGCTTGAAGGGTTCAACTTGGATCTCTTGTCCTTGGGGACATGTACATATACTGGACAACCAAATATTCTTATATGGATGACCTCTATATTTTCACCTATAAACATTTATTCTGGTGTCTTATTCCCAAGTACTTGGTGGGGACTCCTGTTCTTCACATATCATAGTGATCCTAGCTGCTTCTACTAAAAAATACATTGGTAAGTCTTGATAATGAATCATGGATTTCACTTCTTCCATGATCGCTCTGTTCTTTCTTTTTTCCACACCATTCTGCTGAGGATTGTAGGGAGTAGCTATCTTCCTATTAATCCCAACTTCCTTGCAGAATGTATTGAATTCATCAGATGTGAATTCTCCTCCATTGTGTGACATCGGAGTCTTTATTTTTCTTTCAAAGATATTTTCTACAAGAGCTTTGAATTCTTTGAATTTACTTAAAACATCACTTTTATTTTCAAGAAATAAATCTAGGTTTTATGTGAGTAATCATCAATGAATGAGACATAGTATACATACCCTCTGAATGATTTTGTTGACATTGGTCCATATACATCTTAATGTACCATGTCCAATGCTCCCTTTGCTTTGTTGCCACTATTCGGAAATGGGGTTTTCACGTTCTTTCCTTGTGCACATCCCTTTCATATGCCTTCATGGTTTAATTGAATCTTTGGTAAACCTATCACCATCTTTCTTATGATCGATAATGCCTTTTAGTGTAGATGAGAAAATATCCTATGCCATATTTCACACAGAGTCACTATATTATGTATAAGTGTTGAATTTGAGTGTCCCTTAAATTTGTACAAGCCTCCCTCTTGGACACCAATCACTACCGCATCATCAATGGTTTTTCCTTTTGGCCACATAATTACTTCACCATATACAAAAGTGACTCTGAATCCTTTCTCATCTAATGTTGAGATGGAAAGGAGGCTCTTATTCAATCCAAGAACATATAACACATCCTTCATATTCATGGGTTTTCTAGAATCCAATCTGTAGGTTTCTTCTCCTACTCCTTTGATGGGGTACTGGTAATCATCACCTAGTTTCACCTTATGAGGTGAATCCTTCTGGATAATATTTGAGAATGTGTTCTTATTGTTAAAATATTTGATGTTCCCATTTTACCATAGAAAATATCACTATTGTCACCCAACCATAGGCACACAACCACCCTTGAGCACCATAACCTTTTCTATATAGAATGATTCTAGAAGGAACACTATAACCAACTGATAAACAAGAGAGCACATATTTCTCCAAAGATATCTCACCAAAAATAAAGTCCCAAAGCCACAGAAAAAGAACAATAATGAACTGCAACAATTGCAGTTGCAGCAACTACAATTATAGTTGCATTTACCAAGAATACCACCAAGAAATATCACCAAGAACACCACCAAGAGATACTAGAAGGTAGGGCACACATATTAGGCTATATGGCTCTAGAGAGAGAGACCAAGAAACACTTCAGAGTATCCACCTTCCTATATTGCATATGCAACTCCAAACTTGCGCTATCCTTGATCGAGAGAGTGAGTGAAGTGAGTATGCACAAATGAGCTAGATCATCCCTTATTTCTAATGGTTCTTGTCACTTGTCTGGGCCGACTTATCCTTTTAGAATCTAATACTTTAATATTAATTATTTTACCGAGCCGACTTGTCTTCTAGGGTTTCTACACATATGTTTAGGGTTTCTCTTTCTTCCCGGAATATTCTAATCTCATCAAAGGTTATACGTGGAGGTTAATACCTCCCACAACTACCATAACATCAACACTCCCTCCTAGCTAGGGAGATATTAACTGTAATGGTATTGAGCACAAACAAACCATTTTACAGGTAGCATAATCATAGCCACATAGGCTATCTCATGATCAAACAAATCAAACCATGAGCAACATCATCACTATCCATCTAGATAGAAATCATCTCTAACACTAGTTGTAGTGTCCATGGAAATCAGATAGTAGCTTATAGTTGCTACAATTCCATCCAACAGAACACAATTGTGTCTATCCATAGTAGTACACAACCACTCCTACTAACAAAAAACTACTAACCAGTGACACACAGTCACTACCAGTGGAGCACATCCACCACAATATCATACAACTACTTTCTAGATACATACAATCTCCACAACAATCAAATCACATCATCTAATATAATCTTGCATCAACAATGTCATCAACTGCATCACCTCTAAGTCATACTAGCATGATGTGACTACATCATATCTAAGTTGTACTGACATGATCTAGAGTATCATCTACATCATCTCTGATCTGTACTAGCATGACATATCTAGCATGATGTCAATACATCATATCTAAGTTGTATGCCACCTCTAATATGTACTCGCATGATGTAGATAAGTGCTTCACTGTATCACCTCTAAGCTGTATGATCATCTCTAATCCATACTAGCATGACATATCTAGAATGATGCCAATGCATCATATCTAAGCTGTATGCCACATCTAATATATACTCGCATGATCATATCTAGCATGACACGAGCCCCATGCATAATCTCTAAGATGTATGGTCACCTCTAAGCCATACTGGCATGAAATATATAGAATGATGTCAATACATCATATTTAAGCTATATGTCATATCTAAGATGTACTTGTGTGGCCATATCTATCATGATGTGGCTCACCAACATCGTCTCTAAGCTATACTAGCATAAACATAACTAGCATGATGTCAATACATCATATCTAAGATGTATTTCCACCTCTAATTTGTACTAGCACGATGCTCCTAAGGCCATTGTATCAACAACTCCAACTGTCTATATCATATCTGAGATGTACTAGCATGATCATATCTATCATGATGCAAGCATCATCTCTAAGTTGTATGACCATCTCTAAGATATACTAGCATGATACAAATCTATAGCTCACTGACAGACCATGATGCCGCATATCAGTGCTCCCTCCCAGTTGAGGAAGTCATCTCCTCCCTTTCAACCAAGTGAGAAATATTCATGAGCCCTAGATTGTCCCTCACGTATGAAAATTTTATCTTGGAAAAAGGTTTTGTCAAAATATCTGTAGTCTTCTCATCAATGGAGATATATTGGAGAACCACTTCTCCCATATGGAATTTATCATGAATAAAATAGTAGTTGATCTCAATGTGCTTTGACCTGTCATGGAACACTGGGTTCTATGAGAGCTTCACATAGCTCTGGTTATCACAATATATCATGGTTGAATCCAACACCTAATCAAACAGTCCTGAAACTAGTTTACAAAGCCACACTACTTCCATACAAGCATCACAAGCTACAATATACTCTACTTCTGCAGTGTTGAGTGAAACAAACTTTTGTTTCCTGCTAGCCCATGATATCATAGTAGATCCAAAACTGAAACACATACCAGAAGTACTCTTTCTGTCATCTACACTCCTTTCCCAATCTAAATCAGTAAATCCATGCATTTGTATATCACTATTTGAGACCTATCTCAAACCATAAGTTATCATCCCACGGAGATATCTCAAGATATGATTTGCAACTATCTAATTCTCTTGTCTAGGTTTTACCTAGAACTGGCTCAACATGTTCACAATAAAGAAAATTTCTGACACAGTATTCATTGAATACATCAAAGAGACAATAAAATGTCAGTACATGGACAATTCTACTGGATCATAATCAAAATCTCTCAACTTCCTCAAATATGTTACCATGGGATTTGTCATGGATTTGCAATCCATCATCTCAAACTTCTGAAGGATATTTACAACATACTTCCCTTGTCCTAGGAAGACTTCACCATGCTTCTGCCATACTTCTAATCCCAAGTAGTAGTGCATGAGACCAAGATCCTTCATATAAAATTCAATGGCTAGCTCCTTCTTACACTGAATAATGAGAGACTTTCCACCTGTTAGGAACAAATCATCAACATATAACAATAGAATCAGAGGTTCATTATTCAGAACTTTGTAATAGAGATTTGGATCGGCATGACTCTTGGAAAATCCAAGTCTTGTCAAGTAGCTATCAATACATTCATACCAAGATCTTGGATCTTGCTTGAGTCCATACATGGCCTTCTTCAATATGCATACATGGGTTTCTCTTGGGTGTACCTCAAAAACTTGAGGTTTCTCTATGTATACCTCTTCCTCAATTACTACATTGAGAAAGGCAACATTTACATCCATATGATGTAAAATCCAACCCATGGATGCCACTAGAGATATGATGGCTCTAATAGATGTACATCTGGAAACCAGAGAAAACATCTAATCATAATCTTCTCCCTCCTATTGGGAGAAACCTCTAGCCACAAATCTTGCCTTGTATTTATCAACACTTTCATACACTGTATGCTTTATCATGTAAACTTAATTAGGCACACTTTTCATACATAATTTTTCATGATCGATATTCTTCCATTATATCTTCCTTCTATTCTTTCTACTTGACTGATTCTTCAAAGATGGAGGATTCTGTAACTGGAATATGGTTTTGACTTCTTGATTTCTATGAAAGTTCTATCTGGAGCACTATAATTCTTTGCATGATTTGAGGTTCTCAAGCTAGTCTTCTCTTCTTAGTATTATCTTAGTGTAGATCTCTATGGTTATATCATTTCTGATACAACATTATTACATAGTAACTTATTTGGAACAAACAAATACATCCTCATGGTAGCCTCCATGAAATATTGTAGCCTCCATAGATAATCTGCCTGAGACAAGAAGAATAAAAGTATTTCAAGTATAATAACATTTTCATAAGAACATATCTATGGTAACAAGAATGAATAAAAATTTTATGTTGATCATCATAGTATGACCAAGATGACCTTCCTAGGAGAAAAACAAGAAATATCTCTCTAGAGGAGATGTTAGTTCATTTTGCAAACAAGTACAATACACATCTATATCAATAGTATTCACATTCTATCAAGTATTCATTAGATATAGCAGTAATAGAAACTTTCAAACATTGATTTCACAATTTGTAATGTAGCAACTATCAACCTTGGTATGTGCAATTTTGAAACTTATCAATTTAATCAAACCTGGAACTTGAAGCCTCAACTGCTATGGAGGGTGCGCTTGTTCCTTTGAATGCATTGAATCCAAGATTATTTCTTGGAAAAGGTCTCTAGTACATTCCCTACAAACAAACTCACGCTTTTATAGAAGATATAACTTGAAAGACATATACAAGTGCATACCTTCGAAATTTGCAGCATCGTTCAACTTGTCTTCTAATTTGAAACTAGACACCATCTTGACAAGAAGATGTTAGAAATTGAATAAAAAAGGTTTAATGATTAGAACAATCTAGAAAACTTGAAATTTCAACTTTGACCACAAAATTAATTTTGACCAAAAGTCAACCTTTGAATTTGACCAGTGAACCTCTGACTTTGACCAATCAACCTTTGACTTTGACTTTCATAAAAAACTCCAACTTGACATTTTTTCTTGTTGAGAGTACCAACAGGTAAGTTATACTAAGGTGCACTAGAATGTCTAGGAATTATGCCAAACTTCTCACTTGAAGTGCCCATAAGGTTAGGTTAGTGTTCGCTACAGCTGCACAATCATAAGCCCTAGCTGCAACTGCAACTGGTGCCAAAATGAGCTTAAAAAAGAACTGACATGCTAACTTCTAGTGGTTATACTATCCTGAAGGTGGTGTGGGACCATAACCTGTTAAAATATTAGATGTGCTCATTTTACCATAGACAATATCACTATTGTCACCCAACCATAGACACACAACCACCCCCGAGCACCATAACCTTTTCTAGATAAAATGATTCCAGAAGCAACACTAGAACCAATTTATAACCAAGATAGAACATGTTTCTCCAAAGATATCTCACCAAACAAAAATTCCCAAATCCACAGAACAAGAACAATACTCAGTTGCAACAATTGCATTTGCAACAACTGCGGTTGCAGTTGTAGTTGCAACAATTGTAGTTGCAGTTGTAGTTGCACTTACCAAGAATACCACCAATAACACCATCAAGATATACTAAAGGTAGGGAGAACATCTTAGGCTATATGGCACTAGAGAGAGAGACCAAGAAAAACTCCAGAGTATCCACCTTCCTATCTTGTAGTTGCAGCTCCAAACTTGTGCTATCCTCAACTGAGAGAGTGAGTGAAGTGACTGCGTATAAATGAGATAGATCATCTCTCATTTATAGTGGTTCTTGTCACTTGTCTGGGCTGACTTGTCCTTTTATAATATAATACTTTAATATTAATTCTTTTACTAAGTGACTTGTCTTCTAGGGTTTCTACACATTTGTTTAGGGTTTCTCTTGCTTCCCAGGATATTCTAATATTGTCAAAGATTACACATGGAGGTTAATACCTCCCACAACTACCATAACATCAACACTTATATCCGGTCATGTTCTTGGAGGCACCACTGTCAATGATCCATGTGTCACTTCCATGGGTGACTGTTCTGGTAACATATGAAATCAAAACATACTCTTCACTTGACTCATCTTCTTTATCTCTGTTCTGATCAGGTTCATCATCTTCTATGGCATGAGCATGATCTCTCTTATACTTTCCTTTTCTGACCTTATCTTTCAAGTTGGGACAAAATATTGCAATGTGTTCCATATTCTGACAAATGAAGCATCTGATATTTGAGTAGTCCTTTTGGCCCTTGTATGATTTCTATGACTTCTTTTTGGAATGAGAATGATCTTCCTTCTTGCTCTTTCCTTTTCCTGCATTTGCTGCTGAGGCTTTATCATCATCAACTAGTTTTTCTTCTCATGCTTCCATCCTTACTTATTCCTCAGTACAATCCTCCCACAGTCTCTTGAACTTAATAAGTTTCCTTCTAGAACATATTCCTTGAATAAAAGATTCCCATGGTATTGGGAGACCATTCAAGGTGGTCATTATGAGTTCAACTTCTTCTACTTTGTCTCTAATGGCTTCAAGTTGCTCTTTAATTTTGGATACCCTTGTGAAGTATGACTGAATAGTTTCTGAGTTCTGCATCTTCACACTCTTGAGTTGTGTTCTCAAGGTCATATTCCGATTGATGTTCTTTCCTTCATACAATCTGGATAGGGTATCAAACATCTGGTTGGGAGTTGTCAAAGATGAGATATGCGGGATTAGGTGATCCTTGATGGAATCTGCAATGATTCTCTTTACCTTGACCAAGTTATTCTTGTGTTTTTCCTTGGCCTCATCTCCCTCTGGTTCTGGAACTTCCTCCTTAATGAATTCTTCTATCTCATGCTCTTCTAGAATGAACATCACTCTATACTTCCATGCTCAAAAGTTATCAATGCCCTCAAGCTTCTCATCAAGCTTAGTGTTGGTATTCATCTTTCACTGTGAAGAAAATATGATTATAAATAAAATTTCAAAGAAATAATTTTTACTTACCAGAGAGTGCGCTATGCCTATTTGAAATTCTTCTTCAAGTTGATTTTGCAGCTTCCTTGATGTACTGACTTAGGGTTTATGAGAAAACCCTAATTTTTCAAATTTCAAATTTTGGAATTCTGATCCAGGGAATAGATGCGTTCTCCTAGGGTGAGATCCTAGATGGTATTACTTTTCCCAACATCCTTCAACAAGGGGGATAGCGTCACCTTCTAGGGTTTATGCAAAAACCCTAGTATGCAGAAACCCTAATTTCTGAAACTTGTCCAAACTGAAAAGTGCCCTAGGGAGAAGGTGCACTAGGGTTAGGAGAGTCTTCCTATTCCCTTGTTTTGCTCAATGAGCTCCTCTATTCTATGAAAATTCCTTCTTTTAGGTCTTGTCTGATACCATGTTGAATTTTCATATCAAGTAGTTAACTAGAGTAGTGCTCTTAAAATTTTAAACAATTATTACAATAATTGCATATAAAGGATCACTGAAAAAATAACATCCACAAAATACACACTATTTACTTTGGGAAAACCCTCTAAGGGAAAAAACAAGAAAAAATTCCTCAATATAGATTCAACAACCAATAACAATTCCTCTCTCCAAGAGAGAACTGATGAAGTAGAAGATCCTTCTCAAACCCTTGACTAGGGAAAAGTAGCTCACCACATAACAAAGATAAAACAAGAGATAGACCAAGATCCTCCATGAAATCACCTCCTAGCTATAGTAGTGTCTCCCTATAAGAATTGCACACTTTTCTCTTGCACAAAATAGCTTTTGTTGTGTGTTATTCCAAATAAGGCACTAGCCGCTCTTATAAATACTAGTTGGCCAACCTAAAATTAGGTTTGGGCCAACCCGACACTTGTTAGGGCACAGTAGGGCTGAACTTACAAAATACACTTTATAGATTACATTTGACCTTTTACAATGGCACAATAGAGCCGAATTGACAAATGACACTTTACAAATCACATTTAACACTTTATAATAATGCAATAGGGATGACATGAATAATTACAATACAATAAGAATATCTTTTGTCACTACTAAAAAATTTAACAGAAAGCTTTAGACCATTGGAATTCACAATCTTCTCGTTTGAGAGTGCTGATAGTATCTCCACAATGTGGCTCCTTTTCCTTATTCGACATACTTTTCAAATATTATTTTAGTGAATAAGTGGTAGTTTTTTCAAAGTAATTCCATTTACAATGATGATTTAATACATTACTAAATTCACCACGTATTTCCTTGATATCATATGTCCTAACACTTGGTCCATAAATGTTAATTACATGATTTGATTTGGATTTAAAGCAGAGCCTTTACAAGAATCACATCACATCATAACAATATTAATTCATACACGTGACAACTAATGTGGTAGTAAGATAGCAAATTTTCTTGGGAAAGGTGATCATGTGTCAGGATTAATGAAAATGGTTGAGTATGGAAAGTGTAAAATGAGTGATGCAAGGGTGTTTTTAGAGATTGTGGAATTGCAAGATGTGGGTATCAAATGGAAATATGAGGGGAAAGCACCTACATACACATTCATGAAATAAACTAAGTGTGATAAGAATGGTCCATTTTGTGTGATGTGTAATTGGCGGGTTCATTTTGGAGGTTGTGGGTTTGCATGTTGCGGGATTGTAGGATTAGGGATATTTTTTTCTTCTGCAATAGGACTCTTGAAAATGAATGGCTAAGTATTGGGTTGTGGGGTGGTGGAAAGTGGAAAAGTGACTAAGTATGGGAATTTGCAGACTTGTGCGATTGTAGATATGAGATGTTTATAAGAGGTCTTCCTACAACCTGCATTTTGCAAAAAATGACTAAGTGTAGGATGTGCAGAATGAAGAAGTATGACCAAGGTTATTGAATATTGATCAATGAATGCTAATAACATTGGCTCTAACTGTGGGATAACAACCCACCATGGGTTGCTGAGAATTCAAAGAGCCTTGTCCATTTGAGAATGGACTAAAAAATAAATAAAAATGAGGTAATATTATTCCAATTCCAATTGGA
>JASDQU011400444.1:28127-44824 GCA_032191745.1 Picea mariana | reverse complement strand
ATGTTGATGTGTTCCTTCCTTCTGACCTCGTTGTTAGACATAAAGCAAGATGAGTCATGGTTCTGACCTAGTTGGTAGACGTAAAGCATGACGTCGTGATTCCTCGCTTCTGACCTAGTTGTTAGACGTAAAGCGAGATGATGATATTACTTGCTTCTGACCTAGTTGTTAGACGTAAAGCAAGATGTGACTGAAAGCAATGTAAAGCAATGTAAAGCAAGATGTGACTGACACTGATTCCTTTGTTTTCGAGGCATGATATCGATACAAGATTCTTTTGTAAACCAGGTACATATAAAACATTGCTTAAGTGAACATAGTTACCTGTTTTCATTTTGATGGAGGCTTGTCCAAATCCTTCCACGGGGTAAGTGGTTTTGTCTCCAAGCTCTACCTTGTACGATGTCTTCTTCTCATTTAGATTTGAGAGTTTGGCTTGATCTCCTGTCATGTGCCTAGAAGCTCCACTATCAATTATCCACATGTCATCTTCAATCATTTTTGTAAGTGCTGAGTAGTGTAAAAGACTGATCGTTTCACTCATGTCTTCGGTTGACTGGTAACTGGTCATGCCTTGATCCAAAACTTCAACTTCGTCGTTTTTGTCTTCTGAGAGAGCCAAGAGGTGTGCTGAGTTATGGCGCATCTGAATATCTTCTTCTTGAGCGAGATGCTCCATCACAAGGTGCCATATCTGAGATTAGGGTTTCTGCAACTGCTTCTGCTAGTAACCCTAGCGGTAGTGTCTTGGAGGCTGCTCCTGCTAGTAACCCTAGCGACAGTTCCTCAGCGAGCTCAATATCCTAGCGGCTATGCTTCCTTCCAGCGTTTAGGTAAAATGAAGGAGGTGTGGGCCCATAACCTGTTAGAATATGAAAGATTGTGCTTGTTTTACCATTGACAATACCCTTGTTACCCAACCATAGGCCGGAGCCACCCTCCGAGCACCTTGACCTTGACAGAGAAGAATTATTGGTAGCAATCAATAGCCAAGCAAGGCTAATGCACCAGGCAAGAAAAGTAACCAATGCTGATTAGATAGTCCCACCTAGAAACTGGCGCAACACTCTTCCCCAGAAACTTGCGCACAAAACTGCCAACTACAGTGCGCACAACTGGCTCTCTGCAATTCTGAGAATGTGAATAATGAGAACTGGCGCCCTGTATTTATAGTGGTTCTGGCAGACTTACTGGGGCCGACTTCTCCTTCTGGGTACTAATTAATTCATATTAATTATATTTCTGCAGCCGACATCTCCTCTAGTGTTTCTTTTACTTCTTTGCTTCCTTCCGGAATTATCTAATCTCGTCATAGGTCACAATAGCGGTTCATACCTCCCGAAGCTACCACAATATTAACACCTTCATCTTCTGATCACGGGTATTTTTATGCTATTTGCTTGTATTCCAATGATGATCCAGGAGATCTAACTGACGACTATACTCTATATTTCCAGTATGTTATTGTATTTCCATCCTTGAGTCGCATAATACATATTATTGGGCAGTGATATTCTTTATTTCCGCATGCATCCTCTATATACTGTTTAAACCATAAATATACAACATGCACATGCAATAACCATAAACATCTCAAAGACACAACTGAAATGCATCCAGAATCCCCTAGAGTATCAGATCTGAAGATAAAATGCATCCAGAAACCCCCAGTGTATCAGATTTGCGAGACAAAACATTAGATCAATAGCAAATATCTTGATCAGCGGGATCATGGATATTTTAGTGGTATCAAAGCTTTAGTCCTGCCAGCCTTTGACTAAAGACTATGAGTGCAGCAGAAGACCTAGATGGCCTTGAGCACGTAGGTGACGAATATGTCACTTACAATAGGCGCAAGGAAAGAAGGCCTAGACCTAACTTTCCTCCTTTGCCTGCCAGTTCAAAGGAAGAGGAAGAGGCACACAGAGAAGCAGAGAGAAGAGCAGAGCGCGAGGCCGAGCACGAAGTAGAGAGGAGGCTCTGTGACAGATATGAGCGACCAGAGGGCATTGGTAAGGCCCCCATGGAGCCAGAGGAAACCTTCATGCAGGTTATTAGTGATATGTTAGCTAGTCATCGGACCAAGTCTGAGTCCTTGGCTCAGGTGGCTGATAGATTGGCTATGGTGTACATTCCGGGCACACAAGCCCCAAATGCAACACAGGGGAACTCAGGGGTAGGCAATAGATCCCAGTCACCCACTTGCACATACACCCCTAAGAGTAGGATTCCCCGACCGTTGTTTCCTAGTTTCCAGAGGGCACCCCCGGTAGAACCACAAATGTCGATAGCACAGAGACCGCCCACTCATGCAGAGGACATTGCAGAGTATCGGAGAGAGTATGCAGCATTGGGATGTGACTTCCATCAGGATATGACCCTAGTCGAGTATTGTGGGCTTAGACTTAGGAACCGCCCTAGACAACCATAGAGAGGGGGGCCGCAGTCGTAGCATCAGTAGGGGCATAACATTGATTTCATCCGGAAAGTTGGTAAACTCACCATACCTTCTTTCGACGGATCGTCCAAATGCACTGCGAGAGTTGGGTACAGAAGCTTGACACCTACTACAGGCTCAACCAGATGATCAAGATAGAGGCCATCAGTTTTGCCACCTTACACTTAGAAGGTGAAGCACACGAGTGGTGGTATCATGGATTGGTGACATTGGGCCACAGTGGCATCACCTCCTACCGAGAGGTCACAGTCGTAGCTCTTTCAGACAGACATTTGGGGTTGCATACAGAGTATCAGAGAAGATCCGGGGAAACCCTTCCGACCCAGTTTCGCATTTGGCTAGACAATCATTTTGAGCCCTATAGCAGCAGATTTCGTTGGTGGAATCCTTTGGGTTGCATCCAGTGTCCAAGGAGGTGCGCAAACCCTTAGGGGTCCAGATCCAGTGTCTCAGAGATTAGATCCGAGATCCGACACTCATCCATTTCAGTCTAGAGGCTAGGGTGCTTCTATTGGAGCAGTTTCTAGTGCATTTCGACGGTCTATTCTTTCGGACAAGTTTTCCAGCTGGTAGTAGTTACTGTACTTCTCCGGAATCGCATATTTTTGCCGATCTATCCGTGCATGCATCAGATCTGCTATCATCTTCTGATCACGGGTATTTTGATGTTATTTGCTTGTATTCCAGTGAAGATCCATGAGATCTAGCTGACGATTATATTCTATATTTCTAGTATGCTATTGTATTTCCATGCTTGAGTTGTATAATACATGTTATTGAGCAGTTGATGTTCTTTACTTCTGCATGCATCCTTTATATGTTGTTTAAACCATAAATACGCAACATGCACATGCAATAACCGACATGCACATGCAATAACCATCAAGATCTCAAACCTACAACTGAAACGCATCCAGAAACCCCCTAGTGTATCAAATCTGGAAGATAGAACATTAGATCAGTAGCAAATATCTTGATCAGCGGGATCAAGGATATTTCAGTGGTATCATAGCTTTAGTCCTGCTAGCCTGTGACTAAAGACAATGAGCACGTAGGTGACGAATATGTCACTTACAATAGGCGCAAGGAAAGAAGGTCTAGGCCTAACTTTCCTCCTTTCCCTCCTAGTTCAGAGGAAGAGGAAGAGGCGAACAGAGAAGTGGAGAGAAGAGCAGAGCACGAGGCCAAGCGCGAAGCGGAGAGGAGGCTAGGTGATAGATATGAGCAACCAGATGGCGGTGGTAAGGGCCCCATGGATCCAGATGCAGCCGTCATGCAGGTTATCAATGATATGTTAGCTAGTCAGCGGACCATGTCACAGTCCTTGGCTCATGTAGCTGATAGATTGGCTATGGCAGACATCTAGGGCACACAAGCCCCACATACAGCACAGGGGAACTCAGGAGCAGGTAGTAGACCCCAGTCACCCACTCGCACATACACCCCTGTGAGTAGGATTCCACGTCCGTTGTTTCCCACTTTCCAGAGGGCACCCTAGGTAGCAACAAAGACACCGATAACACAGAGACTGCCCACCCATGCAAAGGACATTGTAGATTATCGGAGAGAGTATGCAGCATTGGGCTGTGACTTCCATCAGGATATGACCTTGATCGAGTATTGTGGGCTCAAACTTAGGAACCACCCCAGAGAGCCATAGAGAGGAGGGCTGCAGCCGCAGCAGCAACAGGGGCATAACATTGACTTCATCCGGAAAGTTGGTAAACTCACTATACCTTATTTCGACGAATCGTCCAAATGCACCGCAAGAGCTTGGGTACAGAAGCTTGACACCTACTACAAGCTCAACCAGATGACAGAGACAAAGGCCATTAGTTTTTCCACCTTACACTTAGAGGGTGAAGCACACGAGTGGTGGTATCATGGATTGGTGACATTGGGTCACAGTCGTATCACCTCCTACCGAGAGTTCACAGAGAGACTCATGGACAAATTTGACAGGAGGGATCCAAAGATCCATTTCAGAGATCTAGCCCAGTTGAGACAAACTGGCACAACAGAGGCATTCATCTCAGAGTTTCAGCGGGTAGTAGTGGCAGTGACAGATATATCCGAGCCCCGACTGATCATGTTATTCACAAAAGGGCTCACAGAACCCTTGCGATGATGGGTGAAGGCATACCGACCTCACACCTTGCACGATGCCATCCTACGCACTAGAGATTTGGCAGACTCAGTGCCAAAAAACTAAACCCTTTTCCAAACCCTTCCTACCATAGAAGGATCGGGACCGAAAGCCATTTCAGAGGGAATGGAAGGGTAAGGAGAAGTTGGATGATGAGACGAGGCGAGAGCTTGAGGAAGAAGCTTTGCTTCAACTGCAGAGATCCTTGGGTCCCAGGCGACAGGTGCATGGGCAAGGGAGAGATTCACTATATTGAGGTGGCCGTAGACAGTGTGGACAGTGAGGAGGAGGAGCAGGATAGTGGATCCACCAGCTCAGAGGAGGAGCTAGAGCAGGCGGAGGAGCAGCCTCCCCGTAGACCACCGATGCCGGCAGGGGCCCACCCGTCGGTTGTTCCACAACCTCCTGAGCAGGTTAGCAGACGAAAACCACCAAAGGACAGAGCCATAGCGMGAGCCTTTTTGGTGTACCCAGGTACGATGCCCTCCGGATCAGAGGTACTATTAAGGGGCAGCGGGCAATCGCCCTGATAGATGGTGGGGCCACCCACAACTTCATCGATGCTTAATTGGTATCGAGACGAGACCTCTAGACAGAGGAGTTTGAGGGATTTGATGTCGCAGTAGCAGATGGCCATACAATGGAGTGTCTAGACAGAGTTCCGGACTTGGAGATTAAGTTGGGCAACTACACCGTGAGAGATACATTTTATGTGGTTGACCTATTAGACACAGATGTGGTTTTGGGAGTTTAGTGATTGATCACCTTGGGTAAAATCACCACCAACTACCAAACCTTGGAGATGGGATTCAGAGACAGTGATGGGAAGAGGGTTGTCCTAAGGGGCATGTCGACAGGAGCACCCAGGACAGTCTTAGCCAAGAGGATGGAGAGGATCTTCAGGCATGGGGAGGAAACATTTGCTGCAGAGTGCTTGATCACTACGCGGAAGGATTCCGAGGGTCGACCGCAGTATCAGATAGAGATCAGGAACTTGTTGGCACGACATGAACATGTATTTGGTTCGATTCCACAGGGAGACCGCCGGATAGGGGATTTGAGCACACCATTGAGTTGGAGGAGCGTTCCAAACCCATGATCACCCCCCCCCTATCGTCATCCTAAGAGGTTCAAGGATGAGATAGAAAAAGCAATCGAGGAATTGTTGGCAATGGGACACATCAGACTTAGTAGCAGTCCATTTGCCTCTTCAATTGTCTTAGTCCTGAAGAAGGATGGTACCATGAGGATGTGCATCGATTACCGAGCTTTGAATAAGAAAACCATCAAAAACCAGTATCCTATCCCTCGCATTGACGAGGTGATGGATGAGTTGCATGGGGTAGTTTTCTTCTCGAAGATTGATCTACGCTCTGGATATCATCAGATCAACATCAAAGAGCAGGACATAGAGAAGATGACATTTCGGTGCGATTTTGGCCATTTCAAGTTTCTGGTTATGCCATTCGGGCTAACCGATGCGCCAACTACATTCCAGTCTTGGATGAACCACATATTCAGAGGGCAGTTGAGGAAATTAGTTTTGGTTTTCTTCAATGACATTTTGGTCTATAGCAAGACATGGCAGGAACATATGGGGCACTTGGAGGAGGTATTGAGCATCATGGATGCGTAGTGACTGTACGGCAAAGGGTCCAAGTGCGAGTTTGGGATGACAAATATGCTTTACTTGGGCCACATCATCAATGCACAGGGGGTTTAGATACATCAAGAGAAGATTAGGGACATTTTGGATTGGCCAACACCTAGGAGTTTGACAGAGTTAAGGAGCTTCTTTGGGTTGTGCAGTTATTACAAGAGGTTTGTCAGGGGGTTTTCACAGTTAGGAGCACCACTCACAAATTTGACCAAGAAGGGTGCCTTTCAGTGGACAGAGGAGTTACAACGGACATTTGAGAAGATAAAGGAGGTTATGATCACATGCCATGTTCTAGCCCTTCCAGACTTCTCGCAGTCGTTTGTCTTGGAGTGCGACACATCAGGGGTGGGAATTGGAGGAGTGTTGATGCAGGGAGGCCATCCCATTGTGTTTGAGAGCAGGAAGCTCAGCGAGTCAGAGCAACTCTACCCTATTTACGACAAGGAAATGCTAGCAATTATACATGCCTTAACCAAATTCAGACAGTATCTGGTGGGCAGCAGATTCGTAGTGAAGACTAATCAAAACAATCTCAAGTATTTCTTGGATCAGAAAGACCTTAGTGAGAGACAATAGAAGTGGGTCTCGAAGATCCAAGCCTTTGACTTTGACATCGAGTATGTCAAGGGAAAAAAGAACGTCGTGGCAGATGCCTTGTCGAGGAGGCCATTAGGGTGTTCGATGATGGACATTTGCACGGATTGGAAAGCACACTTGTTGGTGGAATATTCCAAAAACAAATTTGCTTGTGAGGTGATGGATGGATAGGTGGTTGACGATAGATACCGGGTACTAGATGACGTCATTTTCTACAAAGACCGTATCTACTTAGTTCCAAAATCTACCTTAAAGGGGAAGATTCTGAAGGTGTGTCATGATTTTCTTGCAGCAGGGCACTAGTGGTATTTCAAAACTTACAGGCAGATCAAGGAGAGATTCTCGTGGAAGGGTCTCAAGGATGATGTACTGAAGCAAATCCGGGAGTGCACGACCTTTCAACAGAACAAGTCAGAGTAGACACACCTAGCAGGGTTACTACATCCTCTATCCATTCTAGAGCAGAAATGGGAGTGCATTTCTATGGATTTCATCACAGGCCTCCCTCGCGTGCAGGGCAGGGACTGTATATTTGTAGTGGTCAACAGGCTGACCAAATTCGCACATTTCTTTGCCATACCCGCGGACTACAAGGCCATACAGGTAGCAGAGTTATTTTTCAGAGAGGTATTCAGATTGCATGGCCTACCCAAGCAGATAGTCAGTGATAGAGATGGGCGCTTCATAAACGCATTTTGGCAGGAGCTTTTTCAGTTGACAGGCACAGATCAAGCCATGAGTACTAGCTACCACCCACAGACAGATGGACAGACAGAGATCGTCAACAAATGGGTGGACAACAATGAACATGGGTGAGGTGGTTGCACATGGGTGAGTATTGTTACAACACGACACACCATATGTCTATCAGGATGTCACCATTTAGAGCATTGTATGGATACGATGCACCCAGTTTTGTGGAGACTGTATTTGGTGATAGTAGGGTCCCAGTGGCCAAAGATTGGGTGGAGGAGAGCCAAAGGATTCTGCGGGCAGTAAAGGAAAACTTACAGGCAACACAAAATCAACAAAAGATCTATGCAGATAGGCAGAGGGTCGAGCGCAGTTTTGAGGTTGGGGACTTTGTTTTTCTGCGGTTATATCCATATCGACAGTCCTCCTTGAAGAGGAGTGGAGTAGAGAAACTGAAACCGAGATTTTATGGGCCGTATAGAGTCATTAGGAGAATAGGCGAGGTGGCATACGAGCTAGAGCTACCGGAGGGTAGCAAGATACATAACTTCTTTCACGTTTCTTGCCTTAAAAGGGTAGTGGGACAATAGATGAACACTTCAGAGGAGTTGCAACCCTTAGATAAGGAGGGCCAGTTGGAGTTAGTTCCAGAGGAGGTGCTCGAGTAGAGTGAGTGTAGGTTGAGGAACAAGGTCATCAGGGAGTGCTTGGTTAGATGGAGGGTTCTTCCAGTGGAGGACGCCACATGGGAGGGAGAGCATATTTTGCAAAACCCAGGACTGATGTTGCTTGAGGACAAGCAATCTCGGGAAGGGAGGACTGTGATGTCCCGTTCCAAAGAGTAGGCCACTAGGGAGTGATTTAGTAGTCTATGTGTTCTCATAGACTATAGTTAGGCTCAAACAGGGAACAAGATGGAGAAATAAGGGTGATTTGGTGGATAAACGATGAATTAAGCCAAAAAGCTTAGGAAAAGTCACTTAAGCCTAAGTCAACGAAGAATTAGAATGAAAAGGTGCTAAAGGGGGAATTAATTAATTAATTATTCACCTTAGGAGGAAAAGCGTCTAGCTTAAGTGAGGTCAATGGTGAATTAGATCGGGAAGGGTATAAAGGGAGGAATTTGACCTAATTCCTCATTATGCATTGTTATGATTTGATGTTGAGAGTTCCAAGAGGAGGAAGAGAGTTGACTTTACTGTTTTGTGGATTTCTGGAGGAAACCACCACCATTGATCGGTTTCGGTGTTGAGAGACACACCCTAGCCCATCGAAGATACCATCCAGGTATTTCACCGTGCTATTCAGGAGTATCTAGTTGCAGTGTGCGCAACTTAGCCAGTGAGGGCACAAGTCAGATTGAGGCTTTGTGGAGCTGCACGAGGTCCGAGCTCAGATTGCATTTTCCTTCTGACCAAGTTGAGATCCAACCAGGGTGCTTAGATTGAGCCACTTTCCATCAGATTTTGACGGTGGAATCTTGCAGGGCACATCATCCAGCCATTTAGGGCGCAACTCTTCCAACAAGACATTTGAAGTTGCAGATGGAGCATCAGAGTAGATTCGGGGAAACCCTCGCGACCTAGTTCCGCATTTAGCGAGACGATCGTTTTGAGTCTTATCATTTGGGGTTCATCCAGTGTCCCAGGAGGTGTGCAAACCCCCCAGGGGTCAAGATCCAATGCCTTAGAGACCATATCTGACATCTGACACTCGTCCATTTTAGTCTAGAGGCCAGGGCGCTTCTATTGGGACAGTTTCCAGCTCATTCCGACGGGTCTAACCTCTAGACGAGTTTTCCAGCTTGTAACGGTTACCGTACTTCTCTGGAATCGCCTATTTTGTCGATCTATCCTTGCATGCATCAGATCTACCATCATCTTCTGATCACTGGTATTTTTATGCTAGTTGCTTGTATTCTAGTGACGATCCATGAGATCTAATTGACGACTATACTCTATATTTCCAGTATGTTATTGTATTTCCATGCTTGAGTCGCATACTACATATTATTGGGCAGTGATGTTCTTTATTTCCGTATGCATCCTGTATATACTGTTTAAACCATAAATATACAACATGCACATGCAATAACCATAAACATCTGAAATGCATCCAGAAACCCCCAGAGTATCAGATCTGAAGATAAAACGCATCCAGAAACCCCCAGTGTATCAGATCTGCGAGACAAAACATTGGATCAGTAGCAAATATCTTGATCAGCGGGTCAGGGATATTTCACTCCTCAACTGCGCCCTCCTCCTAGCAAATACACTCACAACAAATAACTGAGGCTCCAACTAGCCTTGCACTCTCCATGAACATGTGCGCCCAAGCTTGCTACTCTCTCGTCTGAATTCTCACTTCTCTACTCCTCACCAAACTCTTAAGGATAACAAGTGAGCAATTAGCCTCTCCTTTGCCCTTTGCGTCCTCTTAAGGATGCATAAGAAAACCTAATAAATGAGTGGATGAGATCATCTCATCTCATCCTAAGTCAATGGTTGAGATAATCTCAAGTAAATCTCAGCTCAAAAACCACTTTACTTAAGTTTCCATAGTTTCACTTTATGTCCCTTAATTCACCCAGAAAGTGAATTAATTGTCATTTTAGGATAAAATGACCAAATTTCACTTTTGATTTAAATCTCCCAAGTCAAAGTGAAATTAGACATAAAGTACATGGTACAAGGTACAAAGTACTTCCCATATGTGTTTAGAAGCTCACAAACACAAGGGAACCACTTTCTAAGGTACCCAAATCTCAACAAAAAATAGGGAAAAGGGAGGTTCATTAGAACAATGCCATAGAAAATTGGGAGAGAGAGGTGATAGGCTAAGAAACAGGGAGAAGGGATGCTATATAATATGGAAAATGGACTCATACATAGAATTTAGGGAGAGCTAATAAAAATTAGTAAAAGTGGAGGCTCATTTAAGACTATGTGCTAGGAAATAGGGAGAGAAAAAGGTGGAGGCTAGAAATTAGGAAAAATGGAGGTTCATTTAGGACAACGCACTAGAAAATAGGGAAAAGGAGGTGCATTAAATGTGACATAGGGAATATGCATATGATGGAAGATGAATGCACCCTAATTAATAGGAGCCAAGGCACATGTGTGAAATTAAAGGATAATTAATGCATGAAAAGTGAAAAAATGATGATTGAAGTGAAGGATAAGTAAATTGAATTTTAATTAGCCCAATCTCGACCATGTGATTTGCCACCTCATCCACATGCCTCCCTCATTAATTATTTTTCAATTAATTGCTTCATTCCTTGGAAAGTGCGCCCCTTTCATTAATTAAGCCACCCAGCTACCACATGTCACACTGCATCACTACCATTTGTCGGAATCTTACCCTGCCAATTGTCACCTTTGGAGATGACAACCCTTGCTATAAATAGAAAATGCTAAAAATAGGGGTCCGACTCTAAAAAATAGGAAATTGCCAAATATGTCCATGATGACTAGGAAACCACTCCCATGTGTCAAATGTCTAAAAATAGAATCTCGCTGCATGTCAATGATAACATACTTGTCGGATTCAATTTTCCATGAGGATTCTAGGTATGTGCTCAAAATTGACATGCGAGTCCCGGTGATGCCCCTGCTAAAAATAGAAATATTGATAAGTCATCCTGGAAAAGGTCCAATAGACTCAAAATGTCTCAAGGATCAATATTGCACGCTCAGAATCCTGATATGAGGCCTGGAGCTCAACCTGCTAAAAATAGAAAGTACCTGCAATATCCCTGGAAAAAGTATGATCGGGCTTAGTATCATTAAGGACCAATACTGTATGCTCAAGACTGTCAAATGAGTCTCTGGTCACTATCTCCTAAAAAGTAGGGTCACCTGCTATATATAGACATCTATGTCAAATCCATGTGAAACTATGCTAGCTCTATCTCTGAAACAAAAACAACCACATACCAGTCCTATAGGTGTCTCTGATGGGAACTGTTATCCACCAGTTTGCACAAGCTGGATTTCTTGAAGAGCCGCCAAAGATTGCGCAGTCAGTGCTCATATGACATAGTTCAAAGTTCATCCGATCTTTCAAAAGACCACCTTTTTTAGCATTTCCACCATTGTAATAAATGACCTGAGTATGAGATATTGTAAAAGGCTATTGGCCACCTAAGACCTAGGTACGAGCATGTACTCTAGAGTGTTTTTTTTTTCACTTGTTAATTATTTTTTCTGCCTGCCTTTGTCGGCGATTAAATAATTTCTAAGTTTTTTCACTCAAAAGACTGACTCCAGAGCTGGAGTATGTGCTGGTGGTTAGGCCTTGCCATGAAAAACCAATGCCTAGTGTCTGAATGTTGATATTATGGTAGCTGCAGGAGGTATTTACCTCCACATGTAATCCTGACGAGAATAGAATATTTCGGGAAGCAAGAAGTAACCCTAGAGCATTAAACATAACCCTACAAGACAAGTCGGCCCAAGGAAATAATTTATATTAAGTATTTAGTCTCTAGAATAAGAAGTCGGCCCAGACAGCTCAGGAAATAGTATAAATACAAGTAGCTAGACCTCATTTTGTACACACTGCTCAAAATTGTAGCTGGGAAGAAGTGCTCACTGCAGGAGTTGGGCTAGTGCGCAAGTCTGGGGAGCAGCTATAGTCGACAACTGTCGCAATCTGGTTTCCCGGTTTAGGCTCAGATTTTTTGTTGGTTATGGTTGGACTTTCTGATCAGTCCTGGTTATCCTTATGCATTAGTCGTGATTGGCTATTGGTTTGCTTCTAGAATCATTCTCTGTCAAGGTTAAGGTGCTCGGGGGTTGCTTCGGCCTATGGTTGGGTGACAATATTGCTATATTGTCTAGGGTTAAACAAGCGCATCCATTACGTTCTAACAAGTTATGGGCCCACACTATCTTTGGACAGTCTAACCACCAGAAGATAGATTGGGAGGATTTGCTCAGTTGTAGTTGCAGTTGCAGCCAGTTTTTGCTGCAGCAACGAAACCCTAACCCTCTTGTTGAGGCACCTTAAGTGAAGGGATTGACCTAATTTCTGGATAGCCTAGTGCGCCCTAGCCTAGCGCACCTCCTGGTATTCTCAGCAAGCCAAGGCATCAAGTTTGAGTTTTTTGTCATAGTCAAAGGTTGACCAAGTCAAAGTAGTTATGACTTACTCTATGAAGTAAAAAAAAACAAGTTAGAAGGGGCTTCTAACTTTAGAGCGTGGAAGACAAGGATTGACCTCATCCTTGCCAAGAATAAGGTGTTGGACATTGTGAAAGGAAAGATCATGGAACTGCAATTCGAAGAAGGAAAAGAGAAGGAGCCTCAGAACATTGCAGTTATGGAGAAATTCAAAGATAATGACATCAATGCCATGAGTATCAAAGTGGATTCTATAAAAGACCCCTTGATACCCTACATCTCCCATCTTGACTCATATAAGAAGATGTATGATGCCCTAACAAACCTCTTCTCAGTCAGAAACATTGGACAGGGAATGAGTCTGAAGAATGAGCTCCGTGACATGAAAATGAATGATGATGACAACATAACATCATACTTTTTGAGGATCTCTCAGTTAAGAGATCAACTACAAGCTATTGAAGAGATCATTTCAGAGAATGAACTGGTAAATATAGTACTCAATGGTCTTGCCAAGACATGGGATGCATTTGTCGCAAGCATGACACAAAGAAGGAGTATCCTACATTCGAAGAACTTTGGATTTGCTGTGCACAAGAAGAATCAAGGATTAGTGCAAAAGAGAAACCCCAAAACAAGTACGATGATCAAGCCTTCACAGCAAGGTTCAAGAATTTCAGGAGTAAAAGGAAGTTTGGCTCAAGGAAGAAGCCAAATCAAGAGAAAGATATGTCAAAAATACAATGCTTCAACTGTCGAAAATATGGTCACTACAAGAATCATTGTCTCGAGCTAAAGAAAAGGAAGGAAACGCATGAAGCATCAGTTGCCGAAGAAAGGAAACCCTCAAAGAAGACTAAGCAGGATAAAATAGACTTCTTCTTCTAAGACAAGGTAACAATATTCTTCATAGTTCTTGTACATGTTGAAATAATGTAACTGCAAAGAGTATTCTTATTATTATTTGATATATTATTTATAGGATTAATCCCCATTGTGGATTAATCATGTCGGTAATTGTATTAGGACCAAATCCCCTTTTGCGGATTGGTCAACAGACAATTATAATAGGCAGAAGAAGAAGTCGGCCCCAACAGTTAATAAGAAGACCCAGAAATATAATAAAGGTGGGTTTACCCACCTAGATTAAGAAGTTGGCCCTGCCAGTGAAGAGACACTTCACACATGCCAGAACTTGTATAAATAAAGGAGGCTAGCACCTCATTTGAACACAACTCACTTGTTTAGTTTGAGAGACAAGTTCTGATCTGTTACCGGCAAAGGAGAGAGGGAGAAGAGTGGCACATCTTTTGGAGAGGACTTTCTGTATTGGTTTGAGTTATCTCTTGACATTGTATTGGCAATTTATGATAAGGAAGTTTTTGCTGGGTTTTCTTCCCCTAGAGGGTTTCCCAGGATAAATGTTGTGTCTCTTGTGAATGTGTATTTTTTAGTGATCTTGTTCTTATGTTGCTCTTATCTATTGAAATGCAAAGAACTATAATAATGGCATAAACATTAACATGGTATCAGAGCCAACCTGAAGGAAGCATATTTTGCAAGAGAAAAACTTCACTGTTGCAGTACCTGAAAATTACAGTATTACAAAAGTGAATCTTTTTAGCCCTAAAACCACCTAGAAAGTTGCGCACTCCCCCAAGGATCATTTTGGCACTTAGAGCGCACCTTTTCAATGGCTATATCTCCCGGAAAGTGAAACCCTAGTTTCACAAAGTACCAGAAAACCAGAAAACCAGAGTACCAGAAGTACCAGAGTACCAGAAGTACCAGAAAACCAGAAGCACCAGTCCAGAAATCCGCAGATCAAGTTTGAGGAGGTAAAAGTTGGATTTTCGAAATTTCGACTGCACCAACTAACTCGCCTTAGCTCAGCGCATCTATCCCCTGGATCAGAATTTCAAAATTCGAAGTTTGAAAAATTAGGGTTTCCTCATAAAACCCTAAGTTGCAGTTGCAGCCGTATAACCAGTTGCAATCACCCTTGAAGTTATCTCAAGAGTTGTCAATGATTACTGCTGCTACCAGATGGAGCCACTACCTGCAAATGCTATCAGAGGTATGTACTTACATATGTTTAATGGTTAAACCCTAAAGAGTATTTGCAGGAGAAGGGATCTCTTGCCATAGATCCAAAAGGATCTCAAGATCCAACACATTCAGAGGAATGATGGAACCCAAGTGTGATTATTCCGATATACATCTATTTGTCATGACATTATCAGTGTTGCATGTTGAAGCTATGATCAAATTATTAAAATAATTGAAAGTTGATCATATAGCTTATCCTTTAACCTAACCTTTTGTCAAGTTAGCGTATTGTCTTAGTACAGAAGATAGGTTGAAGAAAGCACTTGTCACTTGAGTGAAGGAGACCTAGAAGAAAAGTAAGCACTCATTCTTGAGGACAAGGCTCCAGGTTTGATTAATAAGATTCAAAGGTACACATGATAAACTAATGACTATAATTGAGATAACAATCATCGTAAAGTATTATACCTAATAGCATGTGAGCATATAGAGGTATATGCTTTGCCTGATACAACTAACACCTCCTCTAGGAGAAACCCTGTGTGTTAGTTCTAGGTTGCCATGGAAGAATGCTTGGTCCCATCACTATGAGAGTGTTTACCTCATTTCGTATTGTATTCCTTACCTTTAATCTTTGCTTCAGATAAATTATAAGTGATAGCTGTAAAGGAGCTACTATGATGATTGTTCGTGCTATTGCTTTATATTATGAAGAAGGATATTATTCTTGCTTGTTGTTTTGTTGATCTTGCTCCAGGTCACATGAGGAAGCTATAGCGAAGGTTGCAGAAGGCAACGTGCTAAAGGAGAGACCATAAATGAAGCAATCATCATTGGAAGAGAAGAAGGTGACTTGCATAAGCTATAGGATCACTCAGAAGCTACCATGACCCATGCCATTGAAGAATTTTGGCATTGAAGATTAGCTCACTTCAACTACAAGGTGCTACCATACATATGCAAAGTAGTCACAGGTTTACCAGAACTCAAAGGTGACCATGAAGGCGTATGCAATGGATGTGCACAAGGGAAGAACATCAAGAACCCGTTTCTGAAGAGGGACATCAAGACAGAAGGAGTCCTAGAACTCATCCATTCAGATGTGTGTGGCCCAATGCCATCGTCCTCCATTAATGGGTATGTATACTATGTATCGTTCATTAATGATTATTCTCGTAAAAGACCTAGATATATTTGAAGTGTTCAACAAGATCAAGGAATTCAAAGCCTTGATAAGAGAATCCTTCTGTAAGGAAGATTAAGATACTTAGGTCAGATAATGGAGGAGAATATACCTCAAAAGAGTTCGTGAACTTATGTAAAGATGTTGGGATCAAGATCCCCAACAAAACGGTGTAGCTGATCGGAAGAACAGAACCATGCTGGAAGCTGTGAAGATCAAGATCTTCCTATGTGCTTATGGGCAGAAGCAGCAATGATAGTTGTTTATGTGCATAACTGATTGCCCCATAGTGCACTTGGGCTCAAGACACCAGAAGAGATGTTCACCAGAAAGAAGCCAGAGGTAAGCTATCTCAAAATATTTGGCTGTCCAATGTTTATTCATATACCAAAAGAGAAAAGAAACAAGCTGGAACCTTTTAGAAAGAAGGGAATATTCGTGGGATACTGTGAGGTATCCAAGGCTTTCAGAATCTACATACCTAGTCACCGCCATATTGAGATCAACAGGGACATGACCTTTGATGAAGAAGCAACACTTAAGAAATCAAGAAGATGCCAGCTTGAAGAAGTATATGAAGAGGAACCTGTAAATCCCAGGATTACAGAATCCGTGAGGGAAGTTCCCAGAATTGTAGAACCTGTAAGGGAAGTCGTAACTTCCTCTGATGAGGAGACTCCTGAAGATCATGATATAACAGAAGTTCAAGAACCTCCTCAAATGACCTTCTCCCATAAAAGAAAGCCTGCTTGGGCAAGAGAGCTTATTCAAGATGGAGAGAAGTA
>JASDQU011400444.1:17975-28077 GCA_032191745.1 Picea mariana | reverse complement strand
AGAAGTTCAAGAACCTCCTCAAATGACCTTCTCCCATAAAAGAAAGCCTGCTTGGGCAAGAGAGCTTATTCAAGATGGAGAGAAGTATGGTGTTCCAGAAGGAACCACGAGACAGGTGAAAAGACCAAAGCCATTCTCCAGTTACACGGCTTTGATGTGCAATCTACTTGATGAATAACCTACATGCTTTGAAGAGGCCATTCAAAAGAAGGAATGGGCAGATGCCATGGCAGAGGAATACCAATCCATAATAAAGAATGATGTATGGGAAATAGTTCCCAGAGCAAAAAGTAAGGATGTGGTATCATCAAAATGGCTCTTCAAAATAAAACATGTTGCTGATGGAAGTATTGAGAAATATAAAGCAATATTTGTCGCTTGTGGCTTTTCCCAGAAAGAAGGCATTGACTATGAACAAACATTCGCTCCTGTGGCCAGATACACTTCGATCAGAACCATTATAGATCTTGCAGCCAAGATGAAATGGAAGCTGCACTAGATGGACGTGAAGACAACTTTCCTGAATGGTGTTATTGAAGAGGAAGTGTATATAGAGCAACCCCAAGGATTTGAGGTTGAAGACAGGAAGTNTGTCGATTGAAGAAAGCCTTATACGGATTGAAGCAAGCTCCCAGAGCTTGGTATGGCCGTATAGACAGTTTCTTGACGATCTTAGTCTTTACCAAGAGTAAAGCAGACTCAAATCTCTACTTCAAAATTATGAATAATGAACCAGTAATATTACTACTGTATGTGGATGACTTATTCTTAACTGGAGAAGAAAAGCTCATCACTAAATGTAAACAGAGACTTGCTGCAGAATTTGAAATGAAAGACCTTGGCCTAATGCATTACTTCTTAGGTCTTGAGGTATGGCAGAGTCCAGAAAGGATCTTCCTTAACCAAGGGAAGTACATGGTTGAAATCTTAAAGAGATTTGACATGCTAGAATGCAACCCCATGAATACACCCATGGAAGCGAAGCTGAAGCAGCTGGTCAATACTTCGTGAGACTTGATAGATGCCACACTGTACAGACAGATTATTGGATCGCTGATGTACCTGACGAACACCAGACCAGACATCTGTTTTGTAGTGAACACCTTGAGTCAGTTTCTGGTAGTGCCCAGACGTGTTCACCTAGTGGCTGCAAAACATGTGATGAGGTACCTTAAAGGTACAATCGATTATGGTCTCAACTATGATGGAGATCATGACTTCACATTGAGTGGATATACTGATGCGGATTGGGCAGGAAGAGTTGCAGACAGAAAAAGCACTTCCTGATGCTGTTTCAGTTTGGGATCAGCCGTGATCTCGTGGCAGAGTAGGAAGCAATCCAGTATTGCTCTCAACAGAGCGGAAGCAGAGTACATTGCCGCATGTTCTACTAGCTGCGAAGCTATATGGCTTCGAAAGTTGCTGACTAGCCTATTTGACTTGGAGATGAGAGCAACTGTGATTGTATGTGATAACCAGAGCTGCGTAAAGATGATAGAGAATCCTGTATTCCACGACAGGTCGAAGCACATAGAAATCCTCTATCATTTCATTCGCGACATGGTACAGAGAGGAGCCTTGAAGCTCCAGTACATTAGCATGGATGAACAGTTGCTGACATGTTGACCAAACCTCTATCTCGTGTAAAGTTTGAACACTTTCAAGATAAGCTTGGTATAGTCCGAAAGGACCCTCCCTGAAAGGGGGAGTATATATATTTATTCCTTGCTTCTGACCTCGCATTTAGATGTAAAACAAGATGAGTCATTGCTTCTGACCTCACTGTTAGATGTAAAGCAAGACGTTGTGTGTTACTTGCTTCTGACCTCGCTGTTAGACGTAAAGCAAGACGTTGTGTGTTATTTTCTTTTGACCTCGCTGTTGGACGTAAAGCAAGATGAGTCATTGCTTCTGACCTCGCTGTTAGACGTAAAGCATGACGTTGTGTGTTCCTTGCTTCTTACCTCGCTGTTAGACGTAAAGCAAGATGAGTCATTACTTCTGACCTCGTTGTTAGACATAAAGCAAGATGAGTCATTACTTCTAACCTCGCTGTTAGACGTAAAGCATGACGTTGTGTGTTCCTTGCTTCTGACCTTGCTGTTAGACGTAAAGCAAGATGAGTCATTGCTTCTGACCTCGCTGTTAGATGTAAAGCATGACGTTGTGTGTTCCTTGGTTCTGACCTAGTTGTTAGACGTAAAGCAAGATGATTCCTCGCTTCCGACCTCGTTGTTAGACGTAAAGTGAGATGTTGATGTGTTCCTTGCTTTTGACGTAGTTGTTAGACGTAAAGCAAGATGATTCCTCGCTTCTGACCTCGTTGTTAGACGTAAAGCGAGATGTTGATGTGTTCCTTGCTTCTGACCTAGTTGTTAGATGTAAAGCAAGATGATTCCTTGCTTCTGACCTTGTTGTTAGATGTAAAGCAAGATGTGACTGACACTGAGCTACCAACTTATCAGTTGTAACATTGAGCCAGTGTAGTATTGTGATGTGCCAGCCTAGTGCTGTGATGACTTATCATTTTTATTGATACATATTGATGCAGATGATGATGGCATTCTTTCGAGAATGATGATGCTGCCGATGAAGAAAACTTCCAATGACTCGTAAATTTGCCAGCTAATGTTCCAAGATGATATTGACGATACTGTCCTCTTGATGCCACTGATGATGCAGACCTCTCTCGCCTGATGCTGTTGAAGAATACCCTTCTTGTTAAGGGGGAGTGTTGAAATAATGTAACTGCAAAGAGTATTCTTATTATTATTTGAGATATTATTTATAGGATTAATCCCCATTGTGGATTAATCATGTCGGTAATTGTATTAGGACCAAATCCCCTTTTGCGGATTAGTCAACAGACAATTATAATAGGCAGAATAAAAAGTCGGCCCCAGCAGTTAATAAGAAGACCCAGAAATATAATAAAGGTGGGTTTACCCACCCAGATTAAGAAGTCAGCCCTGCCAGTGAAGAGACACTTCACACATTCCAGAACTTGTATAAATAAATGAGGCTAGCGCCTCATTTGAACACAACTCACTTGCTCAGTTTGAGAGACAAGTTCTGATCTGTTATCGACAAAGGAGAGAGGGAGAAGAGTGGCACATCTTTTGGAGAGGACTTTCTGTATTGGTTTGAGTTATCTCTTGACATTGTATTGGCAATTTATGATAAGGAAGTTTTTTCTGGGTTTTCTTCCCCTAGAGGGTTTCCCAGGATAAATGTTGTGTCTCTTGTGAATGTGTATTTCTCAGTGATCTTGTTCTTATGTTGCTCTTATCTATTTAAATGCAAAGAACTATAATAATGGCATAAACATTAACAATACAAACCATTCTTACATAGTTTTTGTACATATCTTGCATATCTATTTCTTAGAAGATAAAATGTTCAAGGAGAAACAATATCTATGGAAGAATAACAAGATAAGGATTGATATCACGATGACTCTAAGACAAGCAGTGCACATGGAAAGATGAAGTACATTGACAATCCTTGGTAGCAATTCCTATGGAAGCTATTACAACTGCCGAAATCAGAATCAAACTTGAAGAAACCTAGAAGAAGTAAAAACCCAAAGAAGTCAACAATCAAATGGAAAAGACTTGTGACACTTTGTAGAAGGTAATAAGGATGCAGACATAAGCGTGGACTCTCTTAGATGGAGGGAGCCAATTATATAATTCCAAAAGAAGAGCATGCATTCATGCATGAAGCAAGGATTAGGAGGGAGCTAATACTAAATAATATGATCCATTGAAGATTATGAAGTATCTATCCATGTTCCCATCAATGGTAGCAACCATGAACAACATCACGTGTTCAGTTTGACTTTAGAAGAAGCCTTCTTCAAAAAGAAGCCTTAAAGTATCACTGGTTGTCCATCAACATCCATGATCCTATGATGAAAGGAAGAAAGTTGGAAACTTCAGGGCATGGAATCTATAGAAAGTTCCATGGACCCAATAGCTAAAAAGAAAAAGGAGGAAGAACATGAAGATTCTAAGAGAGAAAGAAAAGCCAGAACAACCAGTCATTATATTGAGAATCACAAGACTACTAGTTTAGTCTGAACCCTCTAGAAGCAATCAAGCAGAAGAAATAGAAGTTGTGATAAAGAACAGTGTATGGAAGACTTATGAATGGAAGCATTGCGAGATACAAAACTAAAGGGTTTTCCCAGATGGAGGGAGATGACTATGATGATAGCTTGTTCCAGTTACAAGACATACTTGAGCCATTATATCTCTTGCAATATCTAGGGGTTGACATCAGATGAATGGAAGGACTGTTCTCCCCAACAGAGTAATTGAACAAAGAAGCGTATGAAGAGCAACCTCAAGGTTTTGAGGTATACCAGAAAGAGACTCTTATATGCAGATGGAAGAAGATCTTGTATGATTTCAAACAACTTGGTGCAGAGCCTCCAATGCACAGCAGAAGCGTGATGAAAAACTTTTTATAACAGAGATATTGTATCAGAATGGTTACTCAGAAGTCCAGGATGATGGATTGCTAATCCATCACAAATGCTCATGATGACAAAAGAAGTGCCACTTGGATATGTTCCATTTTGACCCTTGCCACAATGTTATGAGCTAGCAGGAAAGAAAAGAGTTGAATCCAACTATGATATACTATAATGATCAGAGCTATATGAAGCCTTCAGAGAAAACCATTGTTCCAGAAAGACCGAAGTACATTGAGATCAAGCATTACATTCTTCGTGATGAGGTCCAGAAAGGAGAAGTGGTTCTCCAATATATCTATACAGATGAGCAGATAAGCAGATATTTTGGTAAAGCCTCATGGAGACGACTTCCTAATTGAAAAGGGAAGAGATGACCCCTAGGTTGGGAGGGAGCACTGATGTGTTATTGATTTATGGACAGTCATTTTTCAGTTCGAAAAATGGTCCAGGATGAGCAGTTTCTTTCTAGTTCGGAAAGTGGTTCGAGATTTCTGATGGACAGGCATTTTCCAGTTCGGAAAATGGTCCAGATTGAACGATCATTTTCGTAATGAAAATGGTTCGATGGATTCTTGATGTACCATAGACAATGATTCCCCTTGTGGCCAGTGTGGGGGAATGGTCTAGGATAGTCTTTGTTCTTGGCAGTCACTCTAAGTAGTGGTCAAGAAGACTGGTCCGCCTCATCGGACAGTCATTCTTTCGAAGCTCACGGCTGTGAGCAGTTTCAAAAAATGGTCTGTTTTGAAGGTTGGTGCAGGACAGTCATTCCCTAGGGCAGATTCATTCTCTCCAGGATGCACTTTGGTTAGTGCCAAAGGAATGGCCTAGGTTCAGAAATTAGGGATAGGCATTCCCTAGGGAAGACTCATTCTCTCAAGGTTGCACTTTGTTTAGTGGCGGAGGAGTGGCCCAGATAGGTGAATGGTCCAGGCTCATAAATCAGGACAATTATTCTTCTATGTTTGAGAAGAATAATTCAGTAGCTCATGACTAATGTTTTACCTTCTAAGGGCAGATGCTCTTCCAGATCTCACAGTTGTGAGTCGAAGAATGGCCCAGATGACTCATTTTATATCACGACATTATTTTTCTATGCAAGTTGATATTAGATGATATAATTGCTATGGAGACTGTATGTCTCTGGACAATAGATGTATGCTACTGTGGTGGATGTGTTCCACTGGTTGTGACTATGTGTCACTGATTAAGAAGCTGTGTGCTACTTGGTGTGGTAGTGTACCACTGGATTGTAGTTATGTACTACTATGGATAGACACAGTTGTGTTCTATTGAATGACATTGTTCTGATTGCCTTGTAGACTATTAGTAGGGTTGAAAATGATCATAACCTAGATGGATGATCAGTGTACTGATGAATAGACATTCTCCAGACGGAAAATGGTCCAGGACATTTATTCTTCTAGGACATATGCCCGGATTAGAAGACTGGTTTTTTTGTATCACTTCATAGAAATAGTGACTTATTCAGCATCATGTCTGATTACTCAGATGGAGTATGGTTTCGAGAGATGATGCACTCGATGTTGTCAGATGACACCGATAGTGATATTGATGCTCGTGATCTAATCATGAGATAGCCTATATGACTATGATGATGCTACCGATTCAATGGTATGTTTGTGCTCAGGACCATTGCCATTCAATACCTCCCTAGCTAGGAGGGAGTGTTGATATTATGGTAGCTGCGGGAGGTATTTACCTCCACATGTATAACCTTAACGAGAATAGAATATTCTGGGAAGCAAGAAGTAACCCTAAAGCATTGAACATAACCCTAGAAGACAAGTCAGCTCAAGGAAATAATTAATATTAAGTATTTAGTCTCCATAATAATAAGTCGACCCAGACAGCTCAGGAAACAGTATAAATACAAGTATCCAGACCTCATTTTGTACACATTGCTCAGAATTGCAGCTGGGAAGAAGTGCGCACTGCAGGAACTGGGCTAGTGCGCAAGTCTGGGGAGCAGCTGCAGTCGACAACTGTCGTAATCTGGTTTCCTGGTTTAGGCTCGGACTTTCTGTTGGTTATGGTTAGACTTTCTGATCAGTCCTGGTTATCCTTATGCATTAGCCGTGATTGGCTAATGGTTTGCTTCCAGAATCATTCTCTGTCAAGGTTAAGCTGCTCGGGGGTGGCTTCAGCCTACGGTTGGGTGACAATATTGCTATATTGTCTATGGTTAAACGAGCACATCCATTAATTTCTAATACTGAATGTATATGAGTTCATACTAGGTCATCTTGATTGAGTCTTATGGAAATTGCGGCTAGGTTTGATAGGTTTTTTTTTTAATGTTTTAGTGAATTAATTAAATTCCTACAAAAATGGAATTTTTTAATTCTAACTTCTAAGTCAATATGTTGTTAAAAAATGGCATCAAACATTATCAGATGTCATATTTATGGTTGTTTTCCAGTTCAGAGTATCATGTAAACCCCTATTTCCCTTCTTTCGAGACAAAAAAGTGATTATTTTCACTAAAAAATGAAAAATACTCGAAAAATATGGAAAATGGGTGATTTAATTAATTTCCTATTTTTTAGGAGAACTGGGGAACATGTCAGAAACATGTTTTTCTTGTGTCCCCAGTTGACTGAAGACCAAGGCGAGTTTAGCTACGGTGGAAGAGACTTCACTAGGGGTCAAAGGTGTGGAGGAGATCCCAAAGTGGGGAGTCAACCCCACTTGATGAGATGGCACATCCTAAAGGGATGACACACATCCCAAATCCCTCACGCATCCTCACACTCCCACTTCACTCGCTCACCGCTCCACTCCACCTCACTCATCCTCACTTCACTCACCCTACACTCCCCCATCACCCTACTCCACTACCCATCCACTCCACACATCTCCCATTCACTAAGTGCGCCACTCCCTAACCCTATGCGCATCTCCCCCTTTACTCTCATGCATCCCCCCCTTTACTCTCACGCATCCCTCTTGGAGTTGTCACCCCTTATGCTATATAAACAAGCATACCCCTCTCCATTTGCTAGAGTTGGAGCTTTGGGAAGATAGACCTATTGTTGTATCATTTTATCTTTTCTAAGTTGAATAAAGAAGACTTTGGAGTTCCATCGGTGTTGATGCTATGTGTGGATGCTTGAATCTTATGCTATTGTTATGAGGTAATCTGTATTTTGCTTCAATCTTGTATATCTTTTGCAAAGGCTTTAAAAGTATGCTGTCATACAATAGAGTGAGGTAAATCTAGTTTGATTAATCTCATTTCTTTTCTATAATTCATGAACTTTTGTATTGCATTGTCTTCTTTTCGGTTAAATTAACATGCATATCTAAGTTTCTGTTTTTGTAGGAGAGACCTCTGTTAACAGTGTTTGCAAGGTTGAAGTATATTATTTGCAGGTTCTTCAAGCTTGGAGGATTGATTGGTTGTAGCTTCAACCTTCAGTTGTCCAAAATTTTCAAGGAATAGAGCTCCCTCTACTCTTAATCAAGGATTCCATAGCCCACATTTTCAATTCTTGGAAAGAAAAACAGAGTTTCTTCTTTTCTCCCTCTCACATTCTGAAGTATTCTAAGTTGGAAATGTTGGAAAATCCTTCAATTTCTGATGTTGGACTTTCGTCAAACAGTTTGCAGGCTTCTGAGTTTATGGCTGTAGGTGAAAATTTGGTCGGACAGCGATGTGCTTATTGGTTTTGTTGGCTGTCTAGTGGTTTTCTATACCCTTATGACTCCCCAATGAAGTACCCCGTATGGTATTTTGATTTCAAGTAAAACCCATAAAGATATAAAGAAAAACGATCACATATGCAACAACGAATTGACTAGAAATGGCTGTTCTTTATTGAAATTAATTGCTGAGACTATTACAATGGAAGTGAGGTGTAGATACCTCTTAATAGTGATGAAGAAGATGGTTACAGGAGGCTGGAATCATCACAGCTCACGCAGCCACCAAGAACAGCTCCAAACTTACCCCCACGAGTTTGCATAGGGTGATTTCTTGTAATCTGTGGTTCTGCAATTTGTTGTGGAGAGTTGACAGCCCAGCACTACAGTAAACCTTCCAACGCTGCAAGGAATAGCTCCCCAAAATGGGTGGTCGACCAGCAAACTCCCACGAACCTGCACGCAGCACCAATAATGCAGCCACAGCCACAATGGACACGCAGTCACAGAAAAGGGAGGCACGGTCAGCAAAGAGCACTCAGCCTCACAAGGATTCGGCCAGCAAGGAGCACAAGGAGAACCCCCGCTCCAGCAATGTCAACCACGATTTGAATATTTCAGCTCTGGTGTAAAATTCACCCAGCCACAATGGGAATGCATCCCTCACAAGGAAAACCCTCAATCCTTTCTCACGTGCCACAGGGAACGCCTCTCTTCTCCACAACTGAAAATGGAATCAATCTTAGATAACTCCTTGGATCACAATGCCAGTTATGTGCAATTGAAAAGCCTGGATGGCTTCTCCTGTCTTCAGCTAGGAAGGTATTGTTTCAACCCCGAAACTGAAATTTCTCCCCAAGGGTTTCGAAACCCTCGTCTCAAGCTCGCAAGCTTTCTCCAAAACACTTTTCTCAAAATTCAATAATCAATCATGCCTCTCCAATCCTCCATCTTCCTTTTTGTTTTTCATGTTTTCCTTTTTTTTCCATTAAATATTCATTTAATTAATAATTTGGAGAGAAATACCCTCAAAGAGGGGTTTAATATTAATAAACTCACTTTTCCTAAGTTTCACTTTATAATTCGAAAGTGACTTTACCAATATCATTTCCCTAGCTTGTCCGTCTAATGGTTTACGGGAAATTGGGTAAACCACCACGGTATTCCAACTGCCTAAAGGAAATGGGACATTACAGTCCTCCCCGCCCCAATTTGCTTGTCCTCAAGCAACTTCAAACTCGGAAGCTGTAACACCTGCTCGTTTTCCCAAGTAGCATCCTCCATCGGTAGATCCTTCCACTTCACTAGAAATTCTTTGACCACCCTGTTACGGAGCTTCCTCTCCCGTACCTGTAAAATCTCCTCGGGGTTTGTGGCCAACCGCCCCTCGTCATCCAAAGGAGGTAACTCCTATGAGGCAACCACCTGTTGTCCTATGACCCGCTTAAGGCAAGATACGTGAAACACATTGTGAATTTTGCTTCCCTCAGGTAGCTCCAGCTCGTACGCAACCTGCCCCACCTTCCGAATTATCCTGTAGGGCCCATAGTAGCGAGGTTGGAGCTTCTCCGCCCCTTTCTATTTCAATGAAGATTGCTGGTATGGCTGTAGTCGCAGGAACACTAAATCTCCCACCTCGAACGAGCGCTCGGTCCTGTTCCTGTCCGCATACATCTTCTGCTGATCCTGGGCCACCCTCATGTTTTCCTTCAATGCTCTCAAAATATCCTGACTGTCCTGTATCCAATCTTTGGCCTTCGGTGCCCTACTGTCACCGAATATGACGTCTGCAAAAGTCATGGCCTCGTAGCCATAGAGTGCCCGAAAAGGGGTCATGCCAATGGACATGTGATGGGTGGTATTGTAACAGTACTCCCACAGGTGTAACCACTTCACCCAGGCTCTCTGCTGCCCAGAAACATAGTTCCGCAAGTAGCCTTCCACCCATTTGTTCAC
>JASDQU011400443.1:33246-43291 GCA_032191745.1 Picea mariana | reverse complement strand
GGTTTGAAACAATATAATATGGTGCATTATATTATATGGTTGGCAGCATTTTAATACTATATGGTTGGTGTTATAACATATGTCATGTTTTAACATATATGTTTTGGGTTTTATCATATGATTGGTTTTTATTGAATATCACATTTAAATACCAAGGGGGTGCCTCAGTGTTGGCAAGGTCAAGGGCTAGGCCCTTGACCACCCCTTTTTTTTTTTAAACCATGGGGTCATGGTGGCCTTTTCACAAGGTCTTGGGTTCAATTCCCATAGCCTCAAATTACACCATTTCTAACCATTTTCTACCAATCTCCAATGAAACTTCAACTGTTGATATCTTTGTCATCTGGAGGTAGTTTTTCCTGAAACGAACATCACCAGAAAGATGTTGACGAGCTCTTCCACTTTGTAAGCTTTACTTTGCATTTTGAATACTTTAATTCTATCGAATTTTGAGATGATCCACCTGGATCAATAAGTAGCACTCATATCTAAGTTTCCAGGTTCTTTATCTCAACACTTTTTTACCAATGTTTAATTAGAGTTCAACACCCTATTTTTCAAACTTGGACTCAAGCTACTAATATAGGCCTTGGATTTTGACCTCTATGTCTACCATGTTGCAAGTATAGGCTTGAAGAGCGCACCCCCCCCAGCCAACATGTTATTCAAACTTATCATAATGCAACCAGTGGCTTAAGAGGAATCTTTTGAAGTATATCACAAATAAATGTATTCTTGGGTCCGCACAAAAAGGGTTAGTGGAGAGATATTCCCAAACAATTAACATGGCACAAGGAATATTTTAAGATAGGTATCCTATAATGGAGGTTGATGAAAACCTTTCCAAAGCAATATCAAAATCTTTCCCTACCCCTCAAATTGAGAAATTATATGTGCCACCCTATTATATCTTCTACGTGCCTAAGGATGTTGTGGTAACAAAAGTATATATGAAGTGTGCAACCCTCATCAAGGAGAGGAGGAAGAAAGTGTTGGAAGATAGTTTTAGCAAACATAAGATGTGTGCATAGTGGAGGATGAGGTTTTGGAGCTAATAATATCCCTTATGGCCAGGTACCTCAAGATGAACAATTTTCTAAGTTATATAATAAGATTCATGATAAGGATGAGAATGAAGATGAAGAAGGAGGTGACATCCTAACCACATGGAAAAATCAGATGGTAGAAGGAGGGAAAGCAATTCAAGAATTACCAGCTCAAGAGGACCCAAGAAAAATCATATACCCAAAGGGTTATTCCATGATTCAAAGCGTGGGATTAACAAGAAAATGTGGACTAAGAAAACAAGGATAGGGTATATCTAAAATACATGTTATCCAACAAAGGCTTAAATTCTTGGGATTAGGAATTGATCCCACTATCCAAATCATCGACAAGGGATACCTCAAGTCAACCTTCACACCAAAATCAGAGAATAAAGCAAAATTTGACAATATGATGGAGGATTTGAGTAAGCAACCCCCATTCCTTGGCCTCATTGACTTTGGAAAACTAGAGGAATGGAGGAATGGGCTCAAAATGGCTAGTCAAAATTATTACCTCGAGATACTAACAACCTCTCTTCCTTTAGGACTAAGGAGGAAGAAAAGAAAAAGGTATAGGAGGAAGAACAAAACAAGAATGTTATAGAAGGAACTACAAATAAATAAATTAAAGAAGCATAGGACTTTTCCAAAAATCTACAACATAGGACGCTACAAGGAAATATCAAAAAGGAGATGGAAAAGAAAGAAATAGAGGAGGAAAAGGAGAAGAGAGAGGCATATGAAGAAAATGAAACCAATAAAGTTGTTGAGGAGGCAAGGAAAAAAGAAGAACAAAAAGTAGAGCAAGAACAAAAAAACTTGAAGAAGAGCATAGAAAGGAAATTGAAGTTGGGGAGAACAAGAAAAGGGAAAGGGAAAATACGAAAAATGGCGAGGATGTTGGGACAAAGAGGGTTGGAAATGAGACATCATAGGGAGGAATAGAGGGAAGATTTGAGAAAATACCTACATAGTCAAATATGCTAGAAGTGGTTGTGGTATCCTCTTGCATCAACCAACCCTCTCTCTCCCCCTCCAAATAATCTAATGTGCTTTCCCTAGCTATACTAGGAGGGATCCCTAGCACACCTAGTGTTACCTATTTATAAATGTCTATCCATTTTCCCTCATGGCTTGATATTGTCTATCCCCTTGATTCATTTAATCCCTCCAAGATATTCAAGGAGGAAAATGAGAGAAAAGGAGATAACAAAGATTCCCTAGCTACCCTAGTTCCTTATGATCCCACTGTCCAAACTATACTCATCCCAATTTATGATGATAGCACTAGCTATCCACCATATCTACCATGTAGCCATTGTTTCAAAATCCATATTCAAATATGGAGCCCTAGGACCACGGGATTGTCCAAGTTAGGTTTGATATTTCTGAATCACCACCCATAGATAACCTCTAGATGGAAAAGAGCTCTAATAACATGGTGAATGATAAATACATCAGGGATTCTTATTCAAGTGAAAATTTCAAGAGGAAATCTAAGTCCATGATTGCTAAAAATTAGTTCCTGAATACAAAAATGAAAGCTCTAGAAGATGAAAATTGGCTACTAGAGAACAAATTGGTCTCTTTAGGAAAATTCCCATAGGAATATGTAGATTTTGTCTATGTCCTCAAAGAGAAGTAGGAAAGAATCAAATCTCTAGAGAGCAACCATGATGCATTGGTGTTTCCTTTAACATATAAAATGGTGATGAAAAGGGAAATTTGACTAATGAGGTCAATTTTATGAGAAATGAGAATGTTTTTCTCAATGCTAAAAACAAATCCCCCAAAAAAGGGTGGTATCTTTAGAAACAATCCAAACAAAAGCGACAAAAAATTTGATATAGATAAATGAAGCTAGGGTCCAGTGTCATCTTTCTGGGTTACTCTAAAATTGTTTAGACCATGTTTGAGTGTGCTTCATGAGATGTGGGTTTCATGGTGTATGGTTTACTCTTGGTGTTCCATGATCACAAACTTGTACATTTGAGGTGGCTTTCTCTTCAGTTTCTATACCATGGGGTTTCTTAGTTTCTTCCATGGAGGTTAGGCTTTAATTAAGAATGCTTAGGTTGAGGGAGTGTACATGTAGTTGTGGTGGTCCCTAAAGAGGCACATAACCTTGGAAATGCATTAGAGATTTATAACCTTGGAGATGAAGCATTGAACCTTGGATAATAGTTCTCATGCTTTGGAGCCTTACTTGTCGATTGTCATCACCTTGGAGCTTGACATGTATCACTTGGACTAGAGTGCTTCACATGTGTGGAAATGGAACTACTTGTGTCGTGTAAATTTCTTGTAGTGGACTAGGTCTACTTGTCATTATAGACATCCCTTACCTATCATATAAATAGAGGAAGGAAAAATTTATTATCCTATCAATCATGAACTTGTGCTTATTCCTCCTTACACTTGGGTTAGATATGTAAGAGTATAAGTGATAAGGAAGAGAAGAGGAGATTCCTTGCATAAGTCCAAGGAGGACTTGCTAGTGGTGATTCTATCTTGTTGGAGTATATTTGGTGGAGATAGGGTCTTTCTTGGTTTCCCAAGATACAATTTTGCAAAGCTTGGAAGGTTGTACTAGCTTGCGATAAGCTAAGAACATGTACTTAAACTTCATCTCTTATTTGTATATATGAAGTTTCCAGGTGTCCAAAATTGTCTTACTGCATATTTGGTTTTCAAATATCATTGTCTTCATGGTTTGGTAATTCCCAACACTTATATGTCTTGTTGATTTTACATAAGTTAAGGATACAATTATTATTGGATTTAACATTTATATTGAAGATAATAGGGAAAATATATTGTTGTAAATATGATTAACTACAATGACATCATCAATGGTTTATACAGGAAAATATTGCCCTAAAGGGATAAAACTTGTTGGCATATATTTGGTATCTTCTTTCTTGCATTGCCTAGTGTATTGGGGATGATGTGAAGTGAAATATTGTCCCCTATTTGTTGCTATAATTTTATATTTTAGTTCATCCCTAAGGATGATAACTCACAACGATTAGATCCATGGAACCTCTAAAAAGGTGAAATATCTTAATTTTCAAAAGAAACCTCAATTCATGAAATTCTACATTGTACCAAATATTTCTTGTTGAAATAATTAGTTTGGTGAAGAAGGAGTCGGTAATTTGGTTGCATTGTACCTAGGACTAGTATGTTTACCTTGTACAGGTTGTTTAGGTGTGAAACCGTAGGATGATTGAGAGAAGCATTTGGTCCCTAGAATGACTTGTTCTAATTCATTATTGTTGACCTTTGTTTTGAGGTGGATTCAAATATTGCAAAGATGTCTACTATTGGACTTAGAGAGTGTGACAAGTTGGATGGAGCTTCCAATTTCATCCCTTGGAAACCTAAGCTACAAATGATTTTGGAGTAAGTTGAGATTTGGGAGAATGGTGTGAAAGAGATTGCAACACCTATTGATCCAAATTTGTTGACCAATCATAACAAGGAGGACAAGTTAAACATTTCATCACTTACATTGTAGACAAGACGACTAGTAATGAGATGTTTCAAGCTTTAATTGGTTTATTTCAAAGTTCTTGTGTTTGTCAACAATTGTTCTTTCAAAACAATCTTACATCCATCTGCATGAGAAATATAGACATGCGATGAGCTACATGGCTAAGATCACATAGCTAAGAGACCAATTGAGTGCTTGGGACAAAGGTGGAAGACAAGGAGTTGGTGTATATTTCCTTGAATGGGATTTCACCATATTGGAGGCCTTTTTTTAGGATGTATGTGTTCAAGATACATTGCCAACCTTTATGAAGCTATGGGATGACCTTGTGCATAAATATACCAAGTTGTAGTCTTATTCAGTGTAGAAAGATGAATTACAAGAGATTCCTCTTGTCGGGAGGACAAAGAAGGGTAGCAAGAAAAGTTATAAGAAAAAGGAAGGCTTAGGGACAAGAAAGGACTTGTGTAAGGTGATGTGTTTCCAATGTTATGAGATTGTACATTATGATAGTGTCCAAAGAAGAAGGGGTAGATCAAACATGTTACAACAAATACCACTGTAGGTGTGAATGAGGATTCATCTTAGATCGATATTTCCTTCTCCACGGTCTCTTGTTTATCTTCTAACAATATGTCTAGTGTTGGATGGTATGTTGGCAGTGGGGCATCAAGACATATGACTTAAATATTCAAGAGAAAGAGGGAATTATGAGTGTGGATTTGAGTGATGGTGCTACTTATATTATGAGAAGAGTGGGCTCCATTTCTTTATGGATGACATCAAGTTATCTTCTTGAGTTGAGTGATGTTTTATTTGTTCCTGGGTTGAAAAAAATATTCTTTTTAGTTTCTTGTGTGGCAGATCATCATGGAGAGTTTCATTTGAAGGAAAGCATTGCACCATCAATGATTGTAGTCTAGCTAGTCCAAGAAATTTAGCAAAATGGATGCAATGGGGTGGCCTTTAAAAGTTTATTGTCAATCCTCTGGTACTTGTGCATTCCAGTGAGAAGTTGGAGGAGCCTTCTAATTCTAAGCAGGAATATGAGCATGTATTGTGGGATGACATGGAGATAGGTTCTAAACCTATTGTGGAATCAAGGATTGATATAGGCTTGCAACTGATGATAGTTTTGTAGAGTACAGTGACAGGGATGTTAGATTCTCTCAGGAAGAGGGAGTTGACCTTCATGGAATTCTTACTCTAATTACCATAGGTTTCTCTTGGGATGACTGAATTGATCATGATGAGGTTGTTGCTTCAGTTGCTAGAGGTTTTAAGATGGATGGGAAAGATGCCCATGATCACAAGTTGTTGATCATGTTTTCCCATGATACTAACTTGAGGGATGTTGGTGTTTGGTAGGTTGTTGATGATATAGAGTTAGGTTCCTTCAAATACATGGGTGGTCAACATTATTTGGAGATTTAAGATGATGTGATGGCATATTGTGTTGTTGGATACAGTGATCCATGTACAACTTATAGGATTGATATTCCAGCATAATGGAAGACAGTGGTGAGAAAATATGTGAAGTTTGATGAGGACTTCAGATCTTCCAATTCACATGATTCTCTTGCAAAGATTGAGGGAGTGAGGCCATTATTATTCTAAAAGTCGATTAAGGGACTTGAGATGATTCAGATTTAGGAGTGGACGAGGTGAGATTAGGAATGGATATGCCCTCACCTTATGCTCTAGCGCATATAAAACCAAGATTGATTACTCGTACATTACAGAAGGAACGAGAGTAGGTAGGAGTGCCCATATTTTTAGTGAGGGAAAGTATACCTCCTAGGAGATATGTCTGTCATATTTCATTTTTTCTTCCATTGTGAGCCTTCAAATTTTTTTGAGGAGATATGTGATGCCTTGATGGAGGATAATGTATGTTCGTGTTGTTTTACATTATGTCTTCTAAATATGGAATCATGATTAAGGTTCCCTTATGTATTGGGTTTATAAAATTGTGTCTCACAACCTCCAATAAATTTTTCCCTTTTACTATATATAACACAAGAAAAATATTTAAAGTTATAGAGACTATTCCCATGCACCACCTAATTTCTGTAATAAATCAATTCAAAGCTTCATAGACAATGTTGTTACTGTGTGACATGTAAGAATAATAACTTTAGGACAATCGAGGGTACCCCCCCTCTAGCTTGAGAACTGTCTTGAAGTCCTCGAATGATGAAAAAATGTGTTCCTACACATTATGCACTAGCATTGAACCCTTGTGAGAGAGAAAACCTTGTGGGACAACATCTTCAACGCTCTTAAATTTGGCTAACTTGCATTCTACACATCAAATTCTACTGATGTCACTTTGCACCAACACAGACAATTTCTAATGTTATTATTTGTGTATATTTTCTTTATAATAATCATGGAATTATCTTTTTAATATTTTAAATATGTTGGATTTTCCTTCGAGGATGGGGACGCGTTGCGAAACCTTAATTCAGGTAAGGGATAAGTTGCAGTAGTCGGTGGGGGTTTCTTTTAGTTCATAGGTGGTTAAGGAGGGAGTATGCATCAATCTGTGGATGGTTGGGATGAGGAGGAGGAGATTATTGACTACAACTTGGATTTGATGGAGGGAGTTGATATCTAGGGATCACCAACTAGCATCCGAACAATCCCTTGCACCAACGTCTCTGTTGCAGGTTGTCATTGGTTGAAGTTTGTCAGTAGGGGTTGTTTTCTCCTTGAGTTTGTCACTGGGGTTTCCTCTTTTCACTACAACCACATCGCCTTTCTCCTTTTATGATGTTGGTATTGAAGAGGGTTTGAGATCAAATATAGGGGGCCTTTTTCCGGCTGAGGAACCATTGCAATATTACCCTTTCTCTTCATGGGCGGAAGCACCTTTGGCAGAGGAAATATGGGAGCTAGGGAAACAAATAAATGGATATTTAGGGTTTCTCAATAGAGGATATTCGTTAGTCTCTTATTCTTTAGAATGGAACTCTCTCTCTGGTTCTCTACATCGGTTTTTCCAGTAGGTTACATCAACCCTCAAAGGGGTTTTTTGGACCCTTTTTTGATAGTTGATTTCAAAGTGTCTCTTCTGGTCCACTCTTAGCCGACAAGACCGACCACTATAGGGACAAAATCAGGGATTCCACTTGGTGTTTCAGGGGTTCTCTCTCCAGCTGGGACAATGGATCAGCCAAGTGCACAATACCATCCAGTTGGTGCCCGCATGTGGAAAAATAATTTTGTTAGGCCAAAGAGTGTTCCAGCAAGATTGGTCCTGGGAGAGGACATCACAATGGAATAGGTTCTAGATATGTCATCGACAACGGTGGTAGGTAATGCTCGGGGTCATTATTTTAGTGTAAAAACCCTAAAGGATTGGGTTGCTTCCCTTTGGACAAGACATCTATGGTATGTGCCAGCGGTAAAGGTATCTTCCAATTTTCAAAGTCGGAGGATGCACTTTGGGCTCTCAATTCTCCATGTAGTGTGGACTCATCCCCCGTCTTATTCAAATTGTGGTCACCCCTATTTGATGTAGAAATGGAGCGCTTTGATGTAGTACCCATCTGGGTTCAATTCCGTTGTCTCCCATTGGAATTCTGGACAAAGAAGATCTTTAAAATGATTGGGAATACCTTAGGCACCTTCCTATATGCAGAGATGTATTTCTTGGCTTCAAATGAGTATGTGGTGGCACATATACTAGTACAAATAAACCTGTGGGATGGCTTGGCATATGATCTGGAACTTGTGATAGGTGGACAGACCTTCATGCAAAGGTTGGACTACAAAGGAGTCCCTTTCCCTTGTCGACGGTATCACAAACAAGGATATATTGTTATCTAATGTTCAGTATCACTTAGACCCAATAATCCTAATGCAGATTATTTTGCGGCGCAGAATAGTCGGGAAGCACTGGAAATAGTTGCTTCAAAAATTGTAGGCAAAGATTTGTCTTGGGAGGAGGAATTAAGGGCCCGTAAAAGACAGTCTTGCGGGGGTCCATCATTCGATCAGATTACTTTAACTCATATTGTCTCGGTGGCCTCGAACACATGTGAAGCCTCAACTATCCTTCCTCAGGGAAGCACCTCAAATGTTGCTTCAAAGCGTTTTGATTTCTTCCTACAGGGTACGTCTACTTTTCCTTCTCATTCTATTAATATATTGATAAATCATCTTTTTTTGTTAGGTAAGGACTGGCTAGGGCTGATTAAATCTTTTTCCCTCCATCCTAACTACATAATCCCCTCAACTCTTGTTGAATTGACTTCCCCTTCCACTTTTCCCCCACTTCTGATTGATCCCATGACCATCTCTCCAATTATGTTACCTGTAGAATCAGAGTCATCCTTGGATTTAGAAGGGGAGGCCATAGTCTACAACCTAATAAACAGATAGGTGACGAGGTCTATGGGGATGGAAAAACCTGGTTTGGGGAAAAATTATGGGGTTGTTTCAGTCTTAATGGGCAGAGGATGGAAATCCTTTCTATCAAAGGATCAAAACAAAGCTTTGGCAGATGTCATGTTAGGAAAACAACTCTCACTTTTTGGGGAACTTAGAGCAGTGATGCCTCAAGAGGGGGTTCCCCCGTGAAAATTATTTATCTAAATTGTAGGGGCATGGTAGGCCCATCAAAAAAAGTTGCCTTAAAAGGGTTGGTGGCTTCCCATCAACCTGATATCCTAATGTTGCAAAAAACTATGGGGGAAAGTGGGGTTGTGGCTACCTTACTCGAATCCTGCTTCCATAGTTCTGGATGCGAGAGGAAGGTCAAGAGGATTGGAAATTGGTTAGAGAAAAAGAAAAGTAAAGATGCTTAACTCTTGGGGATTTGAGTCGGGTCTTGAGGTGGAGGTTTGTTATGCAAAAATGGGAAGGATATTCACAGTCCTAAACGTTTACGGGCCTTATCAGGATAGGGTTCCTTATTGGGAATCAATGACTCAAAAATATTACCTTTTAAGGGAAAATTTGATTATTGGGGGAAGATATAAATTTATCATTAGGGGAAGCAAAGGTGGGCACGAGGGCTCGTGTTTATCCTCTCACAGACCTTTTCCATCGTATCCTTTTAGAGGTAGGCCTCTCGGATCTTTCCCCATTAAAATTAAGCCCCTCCTCGAGAAATAAGAGGAAAGGGGAGGATTGTATTACTAAGAGATTATACTGGCTCTTGATCTCTGATAAAATTTTGAATCAACCCTTGCATTTTAAGCAGTGGATAGGGAGTGGGGGCGAATCAGATCACTCTCCTATTTTTTTTTACATTGTTGGTGGTTAGAGAAAACCCCCAAGTCCTTTCAAATTCAATCTGGCATGGGAAAAGGAGGAGAGTTTTCAAACCCTGGTCAAAGAGTGTTGGGAACCTTTTAACTTTGGAGGGGGTGAAGTTTTTGGGGTTCATTTTGCTACAAATATTAAGTGGGTAAAAAAGGAAGTGGTTCGATGGGAAATGAAAAAAGGGATAGGGATGACAAGGCCCTTAAGGAGGTTGAGGATGCCTTGCAAG
>JASDQU011400441.1:118467-130313 GCA_032191745.1 Picea mariana | reverse complement strand
AAAGTTGCGAGGAGCGATTTAAAATCTAGGCCATTGGATCTAGAAGGGTACATGGCAATGGATCAATGCATCGTTGATTCACAATAAGAAGAAGAAGAGTTGGGAGAGGAGAATATTCATGAAGTATGAACTCATGTTTTGATCGTAGCCATTGATCACGAAAGGAACGAGGACCATAGATCTAGTCCAGGAGTATTCACTGCTTTAGAAATCGGGGAAAGGGGGAGGTAGTTCACAAAATTTTGAAAGCGCAGGGTTGTGGAGGAATTTGGACCCATGATCATAGTCTGTGGTCACATCAATGAGGGAGTCTATCCTTGAGTGCTAGCACTCATTGGCACAAGAGATTAAAGCGCCAAGGAGAGGGTCCGTAGGTGCTGAGGAACTGAAAAAGGGCCTGTGTCAAGTTGAAATCAGTTCCATCAGGAACCTGATGAGTCATTTGACTCGATGAATTGAACGATTCTAGACTGAGAGGTTGTTTCATCCCCGACAGAGAGAAAGGGGGGGGGGGTTGTCACCAAGAGTGGTATCAGAGCTTGATTTCCCTCAAGCGGAGAGAAGGAGACACAAATATAGTCTGATACCAAGAGTGGTATCGAAGCTTGATTTATCCTATAGACAACAGGTGAAGAAAGAGATGAAGGAGTGGATGCAGGATTGATTTCTGTAAGCTAGGGAGGCAGAGTACGATGCTCTGTTGGAGCTATTGCAAGGTGTGTAATAGATGGTAAATAGCTAGGTGGAATGTAAACAAAGTGAGATGGCCATTAACGGTCATAAGCATAGTCAAGGAGAAGTCCTCTCGTAGAAGAGCAAGGTGGAGATGGACAAGGAGCTCAGTGAAATCCGAGCACAAATGGAGAAGCTTGCATTCAAGATGCAACATGCGTCAAATGTACACTAGAGGTACAAATGGCCTTTAAAGAGAACAACCAAATGGCCTATTCAGAAGTTGTTGGCTAGGAGGCATCAACATATGTTAAATAGGTGGCTGAGGCATGCTGAAAACCTCAGTCATAAGGGAAAGAGATCTGGAAAGAGTCTCATATATTTCCAAGTGGGCAATGAGCAGGGACGAGTGGATCTCATAAACTACCAAGTGGGTAGAGGAGACATCCAAGATTTCTAGGTGGGCAAGGGAGAAGAGACGATCTCAGCTGAGAGTTCATTAATATATAGAGAGGAGGAAGAAGAAAAACCTCACTTAGAGGGAGATTCATGAAGAACTATGAGCCACATGAATGAAGATGATGATAAGTTAGAAACTTTCATCACAATGACGGAGGAGGATCAGAGGGACGTTCTAATCATTTGAGGAGTTGAGATATTCCTACCAAGCGATCGAAGAGAGGCTAGCATAGATGTTTCAGATGTGAGAGAGAGATAGCAAAAAGAGATTGTCAAGGAAGAGAAGGAACAAATGTTGATGTTTGTCCCAACAAAAGGAGAAGAGAATACAGCAGAAACCCTCGACGTTTTCAGCCAGAAAGATGAACAAGAGATGACTGCAGCGCTGGATTCTACAGCAAAAGAAGGAGAATAAAACATAGAATTTGCTGATCTATGTGAAGAGTTGGAAGCTCTTGAGAGGAGAGTGGTAGTGCAAAGCATGAACATCCAATAGAATAAGTTGGAAGTAGATGAAGGATTACACCAGCATGAAGAGCAGCTGGAGGAAGCTGAAATGGGAACAACCGAAGGAATGGCAGGAGCAAATTTGTTAGGAGAAGTGGTAGCTGAGAAGAAGCCCAGTGATGTAGCCCGCGGAAGTGGAGACTGCAACAAAGTGGCAAGTTAAGTCCACAAAGGAAGAATATGTCTTAGGAAATTAGTGTGATTCGCCCATCGACAAGAAACGAGTGTTGTGAGCTAGTCTGCAACAGAAGAACCATCCAGGGGAGTAGTTGGATGAGGTGATTGAGGAGATCAGGGAGATGATGTCAAGGTCAACAATAGAAGTGGTTAGCATGAGGAAGATGGATGAAAGGAAACCTACACAAGCAGCGGGGATGATGCAGAAGCAACGGAACAGAGGAGCCGAAAGACAACTCTAGGAGAAATTTTGGGATCCAGGTGGATTTCAGCAACGTTGGAAAGCTCATGAGAAGGAGCTCATGATTTTTTCCACTGTGGAGTATGATGCAGGAGCATCGCTCCATTTAAGCACACGTTAGCTAATTAACACGCATAGTGTGCATTTAAGGAAGGAGAGGTGCCACTCTCTCATTTTGCCTCGAGAATCCAAGATAAGATCTAGACATTAATTGAAGGCAAGATGGAAGGAGAAAAATTGTGCCTTCGCACAAGCTAGGGATATGTTCGCCATAAATAGGCTGACAAAAAATTGGATCTACATCCGATTTGGAGTGAAATTGTCATCATTGTATTTTTCCCATTCAACAAGCATTAGGGACAGTGATTTGACACCATTAGTTAGCTTGCAAGGGAAGCTCATTTGAGCCCCTCTTGTATAAATCTCTGTATTATTGCAAAGTAGAGGTTAGATGATAGGGGGTTGAATGTTGGCCATAGATAGGTCGATTATAGGTTGTAAGAAGAAATGCAGAGGGTCGAGACTCAGTTGCAACTCAAACTCTACCATTGTAATTTGACATTCCATCATTAATAGAAATTGACAGTTTTTCCTGTTTTACATTTCTGTTCAATGGATGCTGTATTATGAATGTCTTTTACATGCCTTTGAATTGTAGATGAATGTTACAAATCATCTGCAGGGATAGAGATACTATTTCCTATCCACGAGTGTGTTGAGTTAAGTCAGGTTCTCTAGGCTAAGTGCAAGGAGTGTGCGCCAGAGATTAGAAACTCTGTTAGTCGATGCAAGTAGTGTGTGTTTGAAGTCCACGGAGTCATAAGAGAATTTTCTAGGAGGGAATACCTGATTAATTTACAGACTCAGGGAGAAATTTCAAGGTGGTTAAGTCCCTTGAAAATAAAGACTGTGTGGAGAGAAGCACAACCTAGAGTTACTAAACACTCTGGAACACTATGCCAAGAAGGCATCAATATTGCATGAACATTCATAGGAAAAACACAGTTGAAGGTGTTGAAGAATCCCAGAATTGCTGAACATTCTAGCGAAGGAAGGCTTTGCAAGAAGTGTGTCGACAAAGGAAAGGAGATTCCTTAAACCTTTCCATAAGGCCGAGGGAGAATCCATCGAAGAACTGAGACAAGTGCAAGGAGTGCACCTAAGGTGTTGAGAGTTCACCTTATAAGCTCAGAAGGAAAGGAGAGAAGTTTCTAGGAGGGAACGAGAAACTCACAGAGGAACTTGGAACCGTGAAGGGTTTCAAGCCGAGAAAAGTCACAGGAGAGTTGCATAGATTTCTGCAAGGAGTGCAGGAAGCCTTCGAGAAAAACCTAATTCTTGAAAGGTTAAATCACGCTAAGTGTGAAAAGGAGTTGAGGACTTGCCGAAGTATCGAAGATAGAGAAATAATCCATTTTTGTAGAGGAGATAGGTGGCAGAAGATTGAGAGGATTGAGAGAAGGAACTTCATAAGGTTCGTGGAAGGAAACAAGGATCTTCGCGAAGTCGCGAAGAGTGATTTCAAATCCAGGCCGTTGGATCTAGAAGGGTACATGGAAAGGGATCAATGCATCGATGATTCGAAATCGAAAGAAGCAGAGTTGTGAGAGGAGAAGACTCACGAAGTCCGAACTCACGATTCGATCATAGCCGTTGATCGTGAAAGGAATGAGGACCATAGATCTGGTCCATGAGTATTTGCTGATTCAGAAATCAAGGGAAGGGGGAGGCAGTTCGAGAAAGTCCCGAAGCGCGGGGTTGCGGAGGAAGTTGGACCCACGGTCATAGTCCGTAGTCACATCAATGAGGGATTATAGCCTCAAGAGCTAGCGCTCATTGGTGCAAGAGATGAAAGTGCTAAGGAGAGTGTCTGTAGGTGCCACATTGCAGGTGCCGAGGATTTGAAAAAGGGCCCATGTCAAGTTGAAATTGGTTCCATTAGGAACCTGACGAGTTATTCGACTCGAAAAATTGAATGATCCTAGACTGGGAGGTCGTGTTAGCCCTGACAGAGAGAAAGGGGGGGTTGTCACCATGAAGCCTATTCATTCACAGATGGATTTTTAGATTACCACCAAGTGCACATTGTAAAGGAAGACAGATCCAAGATAAATTTTGTGATAGAGTGGAACTTGTTTGCATACACTGTGATGCCATTTGGTATAAAGAATGCACGTGCGGTGTTCTCAAGGATTTTCATCAGAACTTTTAAATATTTCATGCACAAATTTATGAAAATATACTTAGATGATTGGTCACAGTTTGGATTGCTAAAAGAGCATATGCAAGTATTATGGTTGATGTTGGACAAATGTAGGTAGTTATAGATCTCATTAAATCTAAAAAAAATTATCTTATACACACCATTTGGGACTCTATTAGGACACATCATCTTCAAGGTAGGATTGTTAGTGGATAAGGAAAATATTGCGGCAATTGTGGATGTGTTGGCTCCAACCTTAGTCAAAGAGATATGCACAACCTTGTGCCATTCAGGGTATTACCAAAGGTTCATTCAGAACTATGATAAAGTTGCTAAACCATTGGAGAAGATACTGTGCAAGGACACAAAGTATGTATGGACACAAGAATTCTCTAAGGCATTGGATCAACTTACTGAGAAACTAGTTATTGCGCCAATCCTCATATTTCTTGTATGGAAAAATATATTCCATGTACATGTGATGCATCATCCATCACACTGGGCATAGTGATTGTGCAACCATGAGAAGATAAAATTGATCATCCAATCTACTTTGAAAGTAAAAAATTTTCACATTTCAAAAGGAATTATACAACCACAAAGTGCGAAGGACTGGTGATGGTCTATGCATTGTAGAAGTTTAGACACTACTTACTTAGAAMTCCCTTCAAGTTCTTCACAGATCATTCAACGCTCAAATATTTGKTGAATAATCTWGTATTGGGAGGGAGGATATGCAAATGGTTGTTACTCTTCCAAGATTTTGAGTTTTAAGTGGTGGTAAAACCTGAAAAACTCAYTGTTGTCCCGATCATCTCTCAAKGATATAGTTAGGGGAAGTTGGAGGCAGTCTGGATGATAAGCTACCTGAACCACATCTATTCAGGGTGGAAGGGGTGCCAAATAAACTTGTATAAATTGTAGCATACCTCACTACATGAAAGACACTTGAGGAGTACACATAGACACAATGCCAACAAAAGGTGACTCTGAGCACTGATTACTAGTTGATTGGAGGGAAATTATACAAACTTGGTGTCAATGGGATCCCACACAGATGCATGTTAGAGAACAAGTGATAAATGGTACTCTATGAGGTGCATGAAGACATTTCTGATGGACATAATGCAGGGACGGAAATGACACAAAAAGTGTTGTGCACTAGATTATGGTGGTCACCACCATTTGAAGAATCTAAGGATTATTGTAAGATCTACGATGTTTTCCAACAAATCGGGAAACCATCAAGATAAAATGAACTACCACTCTTTTTGGTTACCGTGATAGAGCCATTTGAGAAGTGGGAAATTGACTTTGTTGGGATGATCAATCCCTCGGTGCACATAAATGGTGCATGATATATCATCACAGTGACTGAATATTTGACCAGATGGGAAGAAGCTACGTCAGTGAAGGGTTGTAATACAAAGAATGTCATGCAATTTATTTTTGAGAAAATTATCACTAGGTTTGGATGCCTGAATATACTAATGAGCKATCAGGGTGTGCACTTCTATAATGGCACCATTTGTGCACTGAATCAAGATTTTATGATCCATTATGAGAAAAACATGCCGTATCATCCATAGGCCAACAATATTGTGAAGGCATTCAATAAGATATTGGAGCATGTGTTAACGAAGSTATGAAATTTACAATGCGAGGATTAGGACCAAAGGGTTACAAAATTATTATGGTCATATTTGATGACTTACAAGAGATTGATCAAGCATACTCCATTTAGGTTATTCTATGGGAAGGAAATGATAATGCCATTAGAATTTGTGGTACCAAGTCTCAGGATAAAAATTGTGATGAAAATGTCAAATAACCGATCATTGCAAAGGCGGTTGGATGAGTTATTGGAGTTAGAATGTGACCGATTGATTTGAATTTACAACCATATATTTGATAAACAACAAAAAAAATTCTGACACGATCGTAACATTCGACACAAGACTCTACAATTTGGATCACTAGTATTACTCTATGACAACAAGTTACAGAAGCACTCTATTAATATGTGCATGTGTTGGTTAGGACCCTTTAGGATTGTGTACATCAACAAGGCTTGCAAAAAAAATTTGAAAATGCTCCATGGTAAACCCATCAAAGGATTGGTAAATGGCAGTTGGTTGAAGGTGTATTATGTCCCACAAGGATTGGTGTAACACACCCATGCCAGGGTATAAAAACATTCACTTTTCTTAATGGAAGAATTATCCATCCATGGTTTCTAACTTGGAAAGTCGAGGAACTAGTCCAACCTCTCGGTCAAGGATCTACGATTCTAGAGCCAAACGAATCTCTGAGACTTTGATGGTCTCATTCTGTAATTAGAAACATACCCTTTCGGTTTCCTGGTGTGGGTCTAAAGTTACCCGCGACCCTCCTCTTCGCACCTGCGAAATCTCAGAGTCTGGGAGCTAGCTCCTTTTATGATAAGCCCCTTTCTTGATATGATCTTGGGCGATAACCTCATGTAACCATGTGATTGCGGGCGTAGCCAAGGGTGGTTTGAAACCAAACTAATTTTCTCCCTGCAATTCATCCTGAGCTTCCACATGTCCTTTCTCCAAAACCATGGTCTGGATTGCATCCCGCCCTCAACATTTTAAAGGTCGCGCTACTTCAATCCCCACAATGCAACGAGACCTTTGATATCATGATCTTGATGGTACTCCTAAACTGATGGATCAAATATTCCCCTTTTTAAATCAACCGATGAGATTTCCTTTGGGACTTCGACATTCAGAGTTTTCAACTCTCAAACCTTGTTTTCTCTGCAGTGGCTATCTCCCGGAGTGGAAGATCTACTGACTCCTGTCCCTCTCAATCAGGCGGTTCACATGAACTCCGACTCTTCAACCTTTGGGAGTTCTTGTTCAATACCCTCTCTTTCTTTAGGAGTGATTTCTCCCAAAGTGGTAGATTGTTTTCCACGCGTCCTCTCAAAATCAAAGGTCCTGGTCCTCTTTGGGACTTCGACACTTTTCAACCAAGACAAGATCTATGGCCTTCATCTCCCTTCCAGATCAACTATCAAGATTCTTCTTTGGAAATTATACACTTTCAAACTCTTCTCCTTTGCATTATCCCATAGTGCTTCCACCTGGAATCCACGATCTGTCACCACACGCCCTTCTGGATCTACGATCTAGATTCACTTCAGGTCTCTGGCTCTCCAGGTTTTGGGAGTTTCAACTCTCAACTGAAACTCTCGAAGTGTTTTTCCTTAAATATCTGGTCTAATGACATGTGTCTCCTGTCGGCCAATGAACAGGATCCACTTTGTCCCTTTGGCTCTTCGGCTCTTCGGGCTTTAGAAGTTTCAAACTTCTATGCTCTCATTTCTTCCAAAGTGCATTCACCTGGAGATTTCAATCTATTGACACATAACCCTCCTGGTGATCAATGACCATGACCTAATTCGACTCTTTACCCAGTGTTCATAGACTTACGCCACCTATCCTCTGGATTCGATGACTGAAATTTACTTCGGGTATTCAGAGTTCTCAAACCTCCACTTTCTCCTTCCTTTGAAGTGCACAGTTTTCTACAGCGTGTCCCTCTGAATCAGACGACTGAAGTTCACTTTAAATTTTTGGGGTTTGGAAATCTCAACTCTCAATCTTTTCTCCCTCTTGAAGCTCACGATTTGTCGCCACGTGTCTCTCTCGATCTGACAATCCAAATTCACTTCGGACTTCGGGTTTCGGGAGTTTCAACTCTCAACTGAAACCTTCGAAGTGATTTTTCCCAGAGCCTTGGATTTATGGACACGTACCTCCCCTGACGACCAATGGTTAGGATTTACTTCGATGATTTCAAACTCTCCTTGACCAGAAGCTCTTGCTCAGGGGTTGTGGATCTTGCACCACCTGTCCCTCTTAGAAATGAACGGTCCCAACTCGCTTCGAGACTTTGAGAATTTGGCCAGTCAATCCTCTTGTGCACACAAAGGTTAACCCTCGTGCAATTTACCTTAGATCGAATGACTATCATCCCCTTGCACTCAGATTCGATGGTTAGGATCTGTTCCTTCTTAGCGCTTCTCTTTTGTTTCCCTGGATGCTAATATAATGGTCCAGGATTCTCCCCACAACCGATATGATGGCTACTAACACTCCTCCTCTTGATATTTTAACTTCTTTTGACTTGGAAGAGTTTTGTAGATGTTCAAAGGCCTCAACCTTCATTCCACTCATGAGCCCGACTATCTTGGGTCTCACCTTTTCTCTTGAAAACATTATCTCTTCTGAGCTTTTCAATTCTCTCAAAATGATGATACCGAAGGACTCCGTTACTCCATGGATTTCCTAAGGGGCTCATGACCAACCATCTCACAACGGTTCAAGGTCCGACGGTCATCATCCAACCAATACCCAGGTGTCCACTGATCAATGCTTCATAGTAATTGCAGGGTCCAACCTCTGCAATATGGGAAGTGCTCGCTCAACTCTAGTCTAGTCCTAGTCGTTGATATTCCATTCCCAAGGATATCAACGATGTGGGTTGATTGCGGGCCATGAAAAAGAAGGTCCGTTAAATTCACCTTTGCTCTCCACAATGTTTCCCAACCGTTGATTAAATCGAGCGGTTGGTGTTTGATTCGGTAACTCCAATGACTATCTGAGTCGATCTAACGATTGTGAAGGCCTCTCCTCCCGTTAAATGGCTCACATCCATCTTTGCTATCATATTCTTAAGTCATCGATAGTTCAGGTATCTTGACTATCATCTACTTTGTAGATCTGATGGTTGAGATGTTTCCCAGGCATCCTTAGATCTAAGGTTCAGAGTTAACTTTGGGACTTCAGAACTTCAAGTATTTTTCCTCCCTTACGATGAAATTGTTCAATTCTCCAAACTTGTGAAGTCCGAATGACTCCAAGGGTTAAATCCCGCACTCTTTCCCATATCCAATGGTCACAATGGACCGTGGATTCTTCTGAACGGATTTTGTCCTTTTGTATTCCCAAACAAAGGAACCATCCCCTTCAATACTTCAACCTCGCTACTCTCCCTGAGATTTGTTAGCTTTGAAAGGCTTAAGAGTTTTGCACTCTTTCTCCTAAAATTAATGTTTAGAAGGGTATTCTGCACACCCCTTGCCCTCCTTTATCAAGTTTATAACTTGAGGAGTTCTCAGTGTCTTCCCGCTCTATAGAGATTCTGTGCATATCTGCACTACCTCTCTTGAGCTTAACAGACTTCGTCCTCCCAAAGACTTAGGGTAACTATGCCCAAGGTCGACAAACTCATAGTCCTCTTATTTTAACTTAAGACAACACAGGGCTCAAGCATTTACGTGTACAAATCAGACAATTCCATACTTTCTTAAATACACAATCTAAACAAGAATAAAGAGATACATTATAACCATTAAGAAAACATACACATCCCTGGGTCGTTCACAGTATATCCCATTTCATTACATAATTACAGCTCAATTTCATAGGGTATGAGAATACTTATCTATTACAAGTTTTATCCAACTAACTAGCTTTGGGTGTGTGCATTTCCACCCAACCATAGGCTCAGAGGCATTCATTATTATCACTCTAGCCACCCTTGTGCCAAGCCATAATATCACTAGGGAGTTTATGACATCTCTCATAGAGACTCTCTCTGTCTTAGTGACCCTGCGAGGTTTATCAGATGCTTCCTCAACATCAAGCTCGTGTTCAGTCCCTTAGGTCGTGTTATCTGCACTTCCTTTTGGTTCGTGCATCTCCCTTACAAGCTTGCACTCTCCTCACGTCTCTTGTTGTGTCTCTATATGTATTTTACCTTCCCTCCTCTGCAAGGTTTCCAACCTGTCCTGTTCCTTCTGTCAGAAGGAATCTCGGGTCTGAAGGTCTATGTGATACTTCGAGTTGACATCCTGTAGCTAGACCATGCTTCCATTCATGGGGGTGGTTGATAATTAAACCATCGGTCCTTTCTTCATTAATTGATTTCTTTCCTCTAGAGATATCATGGCTCGTACTTCAAGGCTTCACCCCCCCAACAGTCAATTATGGGCAGTTTAACAATAATACATTTACATTATCCACATGCCTTATCATGGTAATCCTATTTTATTATTAATTACAAGTCGAGGGAAAAATGGTGTTACAATTCCCTCCTCCTTAAAGGAACACCGTCCTCGGTGTTCTTTCTGAAAAACACATGTCATGCCTTTCTCATTCAATTGTTTCAGAAATATTGATCCTTCTTTCTCGGTCAGGTCCCTTTTCAGACCCTTAATATTGGTCACCTGCTTTCAATAATTCTTGGACAACAAGCATGTTAATCATAGTCTTATGCGAAAACATTGCATAAAAAAAAAATCTAGGAAACTTTCATAATTTTAGCACAATAATTATCTGCACAGTTTGTGGATTTGTATCCACATGGTTGTTTTGTTATCCAAGCTCATTGTTTTTCATTGACATACCCATTGGGTGCATGATCCCAATCAATAGTTTACAAGAACTATCAAGGTTTCATATTCCTTGCGGTCACTCACACTCTAGGCCCAGGCTCAGACATCCCCTTCTCTGCTATACAGTCCCTCAGATGATCCATCTTGCCTTGCCAAGGTTTTCTCGCACAGGAAGAACTATCCATCATGTGCATGATCCAAATCAATAGTTTACAAGAACTATTAAGGTCTCCTCTTCCTTGTGGTCACTCACCCTCCAGGCCCAGGCTCATGCATCCCCTTCTCTACTATACAGTCCCTCGGGTGATCCATCTTGCCTTGCCAAGGTTTTGTCGCACAAAAAGAATTCCAGAGACTCTATCAAGTCTTAAAGTTGAGGCGTCCCTCATACTTGCTCTACCAAGGTGTCCCTACGTCTTGTTTTACCTCAACACAACATATTCTAGGTGATCATGGATTACCACGGGGTTCTCATGGCTCAACAATAACCATTTTTCATGCTTTTACAGCTTGACAACCTTCCGACTCAGCTAAAGTTAGGGACAAAGGTTACTCTCCTTCTCCTGGAACATAAATAGTTAGGGATGAAGGTTACTCTCCTTCTCCCGACTAAATCATAGATAGGGACGAAGGTTACTCTCCTTCTCCCGAGTCAGTCTCTATTTCATGAGATCAAATTATACTCTTTCTCACAGTTCTCCCTCGAACATGAGATCTTAGTCTCTCATCTCTGCACTCTTCATAGATATTTCCCTTTCGCATGTATCACAGGTATACAAAAATTCATGAGACATCATAAATTTTAAATTCAATAATTTTCTTGTAAATCTCTCACTTGCAGATTTCCAAATTCCACATTCTGTTCTCATATTTGTTTCGCATAGGAACCATATTCATAATTATGGGACTTTCCTTCCCCTAGCGTTTTGGCTCAACAGGAATTTGGTCTTCCTTTTGGATTACAATGCTGCCATATTCAATACTCCTTTGCTTCCTGCACTTTCAACTTCAATCAACCAAACAAATTGTTAGTTTCTCATGCTCATTTATTTTTATTGCACCTTTATAACGTCATCACAACCAATTTTAGAATTGTGCATACTATCAATCAAATTCACTTTATCAAAAAGGAAATACCATTCCTTGTAGTTTGGATC
>JASDQU011400440.1:4247-27280 GCA_032191745.1 Picea mariana | reverse complement strand
GGAAGTTAAAACCTGCTAAAAATAGTAAATTGCCAAAATTGCAAGAAAACTGTTTTGAGCCAGTCGGAAAAGGTGGGTGGCCACCGATATCCACCTGGATCACATGGGGAGATGATTAGTTCGAAAGTCCATGGGGCTGGAGATCCCACCAGATGGATGTTGTGACCCCAATAGGGGGAAGAGATAGGACATAGGAGTTTTCACTGAAGAAAAGAAGGACGTTCCACAGAGGCACCCTGGCAGAGCCTTACCTAGGGGGGTTGTGCCCTCTCCCACTGGAACATTGGCCTTGGAAGGACCATGACGTCATCCAACATTGTGGACATTTTGGTAGGTAGTTATGGCAGTTATGACACATGTGGCAGCTTGGAGAGGCTCAAGGAGGGCTAACGTTTTTCTCCAGGAGGCCTATGCTACCCTAAAAATGGATAACTTCACCCTATAAGGGGCATGACGTCATCACTTTTGTTTGATTAGCATTTCCTTATGAAATTTTAATGTAAAGCAATATTATTTGGTATTTTGGCCTCGTCAGCCTTTTGATGACCTAAAATTTAATTAAGGTCATTAGTATTGTATAAGTAAGAGAACAAAACTCTCTTTTTGGACATCTTCTTTCACTCACACATAGTGAGGTCTGAAATTTGCACCCTACTCTAGGGTTTTTGGCTGAAAATTGATGTGCACTTGTTGAAGGAGGCTTGTTTTGGCTATTTTTGGCATTTCTCTTGGTGGAAGGTTTACAAATAGGGTATGGCTATATGATTTCTAAGTTAAATGTATGTGAAATTTCTGCAACACTTCTTTATTGAATGGTTATGGTATTTCTTACTTGCATTCTGTTACTATAATTTGCTAGATTTAAACCCTAGGTGACAAGCACATGTTGGTGTCCTTGTCTCATGTCCCTACTAAGATTAAGATCCATTTGATTTACTGAAGTTAGATAGAGCCTTTCCATAGCAACACTCTTCATCTACTCTTCTAGCCTATCCCTTTTTTTGTACTTGTTATTGAGCTAAGAAGGAGGAAAACCCATCAAGGACTAGGGTTTCTACACCTTGGTGAGCCATTTTCCCCTAGGGTTTGATAGATGAAGCCTTGACTTAGCAACACTTCATCTTCAAACTCTCTTGTCTTTAACCCTACCAATTTGTGCTCAAGCTAGCCGTTTTTTTTACCTTGCCAATAAACTAAAGAAGGAGGAGAAAGCACTAAGGCCTAGGGTTTCTACACCTTAGTGAGCCTTTCTCCCATAGGGTTCCATTGTTTAGGCCTTACCTTAGCAACACCTCAACATCTAATCCTCTTGTCTTTAGTTTTATCACTATCATCACGACCCTTCAACTTTTGCAGTGATTTTTGACTTCATTTTTCCTAATAATGCACTAATATAAGACTTCCAGTGTTGAGTACCCTTTGATCTCATACAAAATTCTAAACATTATTGAAAAATCATTAAATACTTCAAACCCTAGATTAGACAAACATTCACTAACCCTATTTCTGCTACTATCTACTTGTGTCATAATTATACCTTGCAACATTTAGTTATCTTTAAAGAAATTGAGTGATTGGTTGAAGCGTTGCTTCTATTTTGGTATTGTTGCATTGATGATAAATTGCCATTGCACATTGTGAAGTTTCTCCTTTAGCATTTATTGTGAAGTGATACATCGTAATCATTACTAGTTTACATCATTGATTTGCTTCATCAATATTGTTTATCAATTTCTTTATATCATAAGTCCATGATTATATGAAGTACTAACCAAAGAAAGTGATCTTGCACATGTATAGTTTCCTTGTTTCTTTGTCTCGGGCAAGTACACCTTTTTGGTTATTACTTATCTTTATTGGCTGATTAGTCAGGACTTTCTGATCGATGGTGACTTGTGAGGGAGAAAATATCACTTATCCTTTTAAGCATTTTCCTTCTTAGAACCCCAGGTCATTGGGGATGTCTCCCCTGGGCCTACTACCCTAAACAAAAAGATCTATCCCATTGAGGTGACAGTGGTAGGATAGTCTCATTTTCACCAATTTTCCCATCTTCCATCCGTCTTTTACTCCAACTACAAATTGTGCGATAACAATACCTAGACACTTAATTTTCCTGGAGTCAAAAGAATATAAGTCTTGATAAGTATGGTAATTTTCAAGCCCAATTTATCCATTATTACCTTTGGCATCATATTTTGTGAAGCACTTGATTTTAGCATACAATTATTAAAAAAATGATCATGTACAATAAGAGTGATATAAAATGGAGCCATAGAATCTTTGTCATTTTCAATATGAGGCCCAAACATGATTTTTGGACGCTCATCTTGTAGATTGATAACATCATCTTGACTTTTTGCATCCAGAAAATTTATGACTTTTGAAATTTGTTTCTTATAAACCAAATACTTAGCAAGTTCTATCAAATTTACCGGAGTCTTAATATTGTTCAATTCATTCTCCAAATTGAAAGTGCTAACTGATTTTTCTAATTCTTTAGTCTGTACTTCTTCTTCTTTCTTATCCAACATTTTAGTTTGTGTTTCCTTTGTTTCAACCTGCTTTGTTTGAATTGCTAATGTTTCATATGATGGTTTTGAGACTAAACCTTCTTTTCTTTTATTCCACATCAAAACATTTTTTGGTGGATTTGAAGTAGCAATATTATCTCTTGGACTTAAATCGTATTTATTATGTGGCTCAACCAATATCAAATCAATGAGGTCTTTGTATTGCAATGTAGACTCATCAAAGTTATTGATATTTTGTTCATCAAGTAATGGTCCATAACTTAAAAATTGTTTGTAATCTTGTTGAGTTAAATGAGGTTCACTATCATCATCGCTTAGATTGTTCATGTCCTCATCTAATTCATCATGCTTGTGAACTTCATCTCCTTGTATTAAATTCATTTTTTTGAAAGGAGCTTGAATTTTACGCTCTTCATTCTTAATTGGCCTTTGTTGAATTTGAATATTTGTATTGAGGTTTCTGCTGAATTGATTTTGATTCCTAACATATGGGTCAATTTTGAGTTTTTCCATATTCATCCTGGATATTTTATTTTATATTTATTTAATGATTTTATCCATCTCTTCTATTTTCACATCCCGGGTATTCCTTCCTGAACCTAAAGGTCCTACTTATTCTTTAAATTTTTGAGGTTCCCTAATTACAACTTCAACCTTTGTTTTTAGTTTCCCTGATGCCATCATATTAGACTCGTTTTCAATAACATCATATTGCATCCCGATTAATGTTGTATCTCTTCTTTCCCTTAAAAGTAATGCAAAGTCATATTCAAATGCCCTTGCAAAAGTAACTTTAGTAGCTGGCTGGGATGGCTTAAATTCAAGTGGGATCTTACTGTACCGTTTATTAAAACTTTGGATTAATTCAAAAATTGTTTCAGATGGATTCTTCCTTAAAGCACCAAATTCAGTCAAATAATATAAGTGATCCTTTTTCTCACCTCACTGTCTCAAGAAAGTAGCTTCTAAATCATCATATGTTGCTATGAAATCTACAGGAAGTCCCCTAAACCAAGTTCTGACTTGACCCTCAAAATTATGTACAAACAATCTCATGTAAATGTCTTCATGCTCAATGCCAAGTATATAAACAAATTGATCGAAAAATTCCATATGTTCAGTGGCTGTTAAATCCCCTCCCCCCATAAATTTGGGTAAGCTTTTCATATAGTTATAAGGTAAATCATGCATATTTGCAGGAAGGGATAAAGGAGTGTATGTAGTAACTAATTTGGAAAAGATCCTTAGGGGAGGTGGTGGTGTATTTACTTGTCCATCGCCTCCATCTCCACCTCCTACACCAACCATTGTAAGTTTTGGAGATGAAACATGAGGAATGTAATGAATATTATCAAATATTTCAAAAGATTGTTGCACCAATTCCTTGATTGCTTCGAGAAGATAATAAAAAATTCCTTCTAGGTAATCAAAAGGTGATGGTTCTTGTGATATGGATGAATAATTAAACTCAAAAGGGAAATGTGACCTTGTACTTGGTATTTCAGACTGAACCTATGAGTAGATGGGAGAATAAATAAGAGAGGAACCTGAGTATAAAAGATGTTCTTCTGGATTTGCAGGGTTAGGAACCCTTATTTCAGTAAGACTAAGGATAGGTTGAGTGTAAACAACGTTAGGTACTAATGGTACTTCCTTAATCTTGCTGGTGTAAATGTCTACAAAAGAAAACATGTAATTTGAATTTTTTCACCCCTTAAGTCGTATAATTTTTTTCTTCAGGAATTTCAACCTCTGGATTTTCTAACTTAACTTTTGGATTACTAGCCGAGGCTTCTGTGGAAGGATATTTAATTTTATGCATTTATTTAGAATCAAATAAACTTATCTCTTTCACCGAAATCTTAACATTAACTTGAGAAACTTTTGGTTGATAGACCTTACCTGCAGACGCAAATGTTTGCCTTAGATATCCTTTAGATTTGAACAATTTCTTCTCATCTAATATAGGCATAGTCTATTTATTATATGGGTTTTGTATGATATTCTTTCATCCAAATACCAACTTTACCTAAATGGAGTCGCCAGGTGAAAATAAAAATGAGTCGAATTGTGTGTTTGATTCTTGTTCACCCTCAAGAACCAAAACTAATCTTTGTCGAATTCCGAGGGAAAATTAACTTTGTTTCTCCATTCCTCGGCAACGATGCCAAAAACAAGTTGTTCCTAAGATTTACTCTGGGCTCACAAAACAATGTCTGGCATCAATTTTAATAATCTTTATTTTTAGAGTTCTCTTTCTACCTTAAGCTTGAAATGAAACTTCAGAAACCTAATGATTAAGAAGAACATAGAAAATATCTCCTCCTTTGAGTTTTTATCAATAATCAAGAGATGGAAAGCAGAATTATAGAAAAATAATTGACAAACAAAGCAAGTTATCCATTGATGATAAATATTACCTTATTTGCAATAGAAGAAACATGAAAGGATGACTAAAACATGAATTAAGATGAAAACATCCACACATATATAGGTCTTGTTTTACTTACAGTAAAACATAGGAAAAACTATAGCTAAATAAACATCCAATTATGTGAACTGCAGTAGATGTATTACTAAATTGCAGTTTTTCCTTCCTTAAACACCATAGAGTGAAGAATATGCATTATGATGAAGTAGAAAGACACATAAAACACACAACTCAAAGAAATGATATGTAGAATCTCTTTCTTTCCTATATAAATTCGTATTAAGAAGTCTTCTTTTACATCCGGCCAGAAAAATCCCTTATTATATCTCTAATGTGTTTATTTATACAAAATCATTTTAACAAAAATTGGTTAGACTTCCATACTTCTATATCTCAAAATAGAATAAAATCTAGGCTAATCTAAATATTACAAAAGATTTGAACATCTGTCTTTCTTATGGAAGTTTCATCGCTTGCTAGTTGTATTAAGAATTATCCTTCCTTTATTTTCTCATAGATGTAGATATTTTCAGTTGATCCTTGTATTGCATATGCAAATATAACAAAGAAACTACGAACTTGGGGGATTTGTATTATCATTCAATTCAAAGGTAAAAGCCTTTTTATGTACCAATGGTAATCCCTTTTGAAATTTTACAACATCCTGCTGAGTATTCTGATATTGTAAACTTTGTTTGATGAGAAGATCATTTAAAACTTGCAAATTAACTTGATTAAGTTGCAATATAGTATTTTGCATCCTTTCCCTGTTTTCCCTCAAATTTTCCTTTCTTTTTTCAACCTCAACTATCCCAATAGAAGAGTGGACATCATTGAGATCAATTTTTGTCATCTCTACATCCACACTTAAATTTCATATAGACAAACAATTTTGTATTTTTTAGATAATCTTTTTCTTTCTTCAATACTATTCTCCCAAGATTTTAATGCCATTTCTCCTTTAAACTATTCAATATCTGAAAATGGAACAAGCCTTGGTATATTGAGATTCTTCTTCCAAACTATGAGTTCTTGAAATTTGGATCTAGCAGTAATAGATTTATTATGTTTATCAACAATAATTTGAAATGAATTATTGATGACATGATAATGCTTCTGGATAATGTCCAAACTTTCACAGAAATTCTGTTGGATTATCTGCAATCCTTCATTGTCCTTCATTGATCTCCAAAGCTTGTTTCTTAAAGGCATATATCAATTACTGTACTTTCAATTGTAGTTATCCGATCTTGTAATTGGATTATGAATGCATCTCTCTGAGAAATTGTATTCTTTCTCGTGTGTTGATCTTGAAGACTTATTTTTAGTTTCTCTTCTAGTTGTTTGAGCTACTGATCATAATTTTGTCTGAACTGAGCTCGTTCAGAATTGATCTAAAAATGACCTCTGTTTGTCCCAAATAATTTTGAAACTGCTCAATCAAAAGGTTTTTTTGGTCAAGCTGCTCGCTCAATTTATCTACTGACTAAAAGTTAGCTCTTTCAAAATCCCCCAGAGAATCTTCTACTTGTCTTGCAAATTCAGGGTCACTCTGTCCCTGTCCATCATATATCAATTTTTGCCTTTTAGTAATTATTCCTCCTTTTTGCTGGGTTTCCCTTCACACAATATCTTTTCTTTTCTTACTGAAGAAGAAATCCAATGAAGGCATTTCTTCTAGTTCAATGGGTTTCAAATCATCGACATTCACTACCTTTGAACCAAGTATCTCAAAACTTGTTGCAAGAGGAGTTAAAGACAGGATGGGAATTGCAAGAGTAGTAGACTCCCCTTGAGAAGTAACATCCTTTACATGAGTTTTAGTGTTTTAAGTTATCAACATAAAAGTATGTCCATGCTTCATAAAAGGTTCAAACATTGCAAATGTTTCTTGGAGGTTCATACCTGGTAGAGATGAGTCTATCACTGTTGTGTCCTTAGATAATATCTTTGGTGTTTTTTCAACCTCCTTAGTCTTGACCTCAAGCAAGTCATGTTGCTTGGGATTGGATGATGGTAGAACTTTTGAAGTTGGGTTACCATTATGAGTAATAATTTTCTCTGCTTGTAAAATATCTGGCAAACCACTCCTCCTGTGCTTTTAGAAACTGAGAAAGTCTTATTGTTCTTTACTAGGAATATTTTGGAACTTGAATATAAACTCATCATATGATCTAGATCCTTTGAAAACCCCATCAAAAGGTGAATCTTCATGAAAATATTTCTTCATATTGAATTGGGCCAAATGGTTTTCTACCACTTTATGTGGATCATGTTGATTAATTGGGTTGGTTGTCATTGATGTCAACTCTTGAAGCAAGTATGGTAGCAAATTCTATTAGCCCCAACAATATGGTTAAGGGAATCAATATTGTTTGAGGTATAAATGTATGAAGATCAATATGTTTGCAGTAAAACTATTCTATATGGGTAGTACATGTCATGCCATTTTCGGTGATATGTGGAACACCACATAACTCCTCACGGTTAGGGATTTATGGATTTTTGAAGTTGGAGAACCCTCATGGGTTATCTAGAAGCCCCTAGAAGGTAAAAGAAGTCAAATTATTCTAGAAACTCCTAGAAGAAGTTGAAAAGTCAAAGTGGGTGAAACTAGGAGTTAATCATGGGTTGATATGTTGCAATAAGAAAATATTTAAAATAAATTATTTGCAACTAGAAGTGGAGAGTTTACTATTTGTGGATAAAGTGGTTATAAGTGGAAAATTGGTTAGAAGTGAGTTATCCCTAAAAGAAGGAAGCTGGGTTAATTTGGTTAGAAGTTAACCCCTATAGGAAGATACTTGGAGAGTATAAATAAGAGAGCAAGGGCCTCCTATTATCACCTATTGAGCATATTGAATATCTATTATTGTGTAAGGTTTATTGCAGGTACTCATTGATACATATGAAGTTATGCAAGTATGAGGTAGCACGAAGGGTTGACGAAGAAAGTTTCAGAGTTGTAGAAATACTAAAAAATCCTAGCCTTTGCGGTGTACATGGGCTGTAGTGGAAGAGGTCGCATACATACATGGGATGGCAGTATAAAAGCGTGCATACATTTGGAAAATCCATGAAAACTTGAGTTGTTGAGGGTGTTAGGTTCTCAAAGTCTGAAAGCAAGCTCCCATGAAGGTCTACAATTATCAGGTACAAAAGTTCTATCTACGGGTTCAAAAGGTATGTCTTATTTTTATGAGTAAGTGGATATTATTTTCTACATTGGATATGGTTGCGAGGGTTTGAGGATTTTATCTAGAGAGGCTGTTGGTTGTATGGAACTTACTGTATAATTTAGATCTACAAAAATACAATGCTGGTAAATCTAGTATTTATCATTGATACATCTTGTTAGTATTGAGGCATATCTTGTATTTCTTGTCACATGGTTAAGGGTTTTGTGGTACATGGTTGAGGGTTTTTGTGGTACATGGTTGAGGGATTTTGGTTGTGAAGTGGTTGTGAAGTTGTTTGTGAATTTTGAGGTTGCATATTAGTAAGGGTTTGATGTCTAATCTATGTGACGATTATTATGATTATATACACATGTATGACATATGACTAGAGAGATATAGATGCACTTGGTTAAGGGATATGTATGATGGTGTATGCATAGGGCACAACTACAGATTGGACAAAGTGACAGGTTGCAGGTTGATTTGACAGAGGAAACAAAGTGTCTAAGTTTTATAAAAGGTGAAAACCATAGCTTTTATAGGTGTATGCAGACTGCATTATAGACATGCCACATGTTGATTAAGGTTGGTTATCATTGATGTCAACCCTTGAAGAAAGTCCGATAGCAAATTACGGTAGCACAAAGGTTTGGGTAATGGACCCAAGGTTGTTTCATGTATAATGGTATGAGTTTTAATTTATTTGAAGGTAATACTATTCTATATGGATAGTACATGTCATGCTATTTCTGGTGGTATGTGGAACACCACATAACTCCTCACAGTTTGAGAGTTATGGACTTACGAAGTTGGAGGACCCTCATATGTTGGATTGAAGGCCCAAAAGGTCAAAAAAGTAAAAGAGCTTGCAAAGAAGAAATTATTATTTAAAAGATAAAGTAAAGTGACAAAGTCAAGAAGGATTATTTAAATAATAAAGTGAAGTGACAAAATCAAAGAAGATTATTTAAATGATAAAGTGAGGTGACAAAGTCTAGGAGGGATATTTAAATGATAAATTAATGGAGAAATTTCTAATTATGGAAATTGGTTAACCCTAAAAAAGAGGAAAATAGGTTAAGTGACCTAGAAGTGGGTTAAGTGACCTAGAAATGGGTTAAGTGACCTAGAAGATGGAGAGTATAAATAAGAGGCAAGGCTCTCTCATTTTAAAACACACTTGAGAATATTTAATATCTATAAGTGATTGAGGTAACCAAAGGATATCTAAGAGAAATTTCAGAGGGAAGGTGAAGAAAATAAGGCCGGAATTCAAGGGAGGATAAATTATTTTGATGGTGCTTTCTAAGGTATGTTATTTATAGGTCATCTCACCATTTTTGCAACATATTTTTTTATAGAATGATTCAGACCATGAAATTGATATTCCATTGAGGAAACATATCCAAGTATATGTGGTAAAAAATTCAGCTTTTGGGTCGTTGTAGTTTTGGAGTTACACTACGTGGAAAATAGGGTTTGTGGCTAGTCCTGAAACTAGTCTAAAAGAAATGTTTCGGGTAAAAACGTCATAAATTCTTCACAACAGATCCAAATTTAGTAAGACAAAATGTGTTGGTTAGATTAAAATATTTAGTATTTTGTGTAACATTTTCAGATTGATTCAAAAAATATTCCATGCGTGGAATGCTCTACAAGGTCACTCTCTAGAATAAGCCAAAATTCAACAAGGTATGACATTTTTGCTATAACTCCTTTTCTGAGAGGTTCCAAGTAGTGAAACCTGGAGGATTTGCATAAAAAACACTGAAGAACATTGTGTAACATTTTCAGATCTTTATTCATTACAGGTACATAGTTATGATTATTTCAAGTTAGGGTTGTTGACTAATCCAAAACTAGTCATGTGAGACTAAAGAAAAGTTTGATGAAAATGATAGTGTCTTATTGTTAAATTTAAGGAAGGTTTGCAGGTATGTGATCATATACACCAAGTCTATTACAAAATTACAAATCATATTTGTATGATGATATTGATGAGAGATTTTGGTTGAGGTACATGTTGGGTACATGGTTGAGACAAATAGTTGATGAGTTGACACATACATGAGGTGTATAGTTGATGATGTTGGTACATATTGATGAGTCATTGTTGATGAGTAGTTGAAACATGATTTTTACATACTTGGTACATGTTTGGGTGCACTTGTTTATGGTACATGTTGATTACAAGTTGTTTGGTATAGGTTGGTGCATGGTTGATGCACTTGTTTATGGTACAGGTTGATTACAGGTTGAGGTACAAATTGATGCATGGTTTAGGTTTATTGGTATAGGTTTACAATGGTATATATCATAGTGATAGTGTGACAGTGGTTCCATCATTCTACTTCTACTTCAAAGTGGTTGGACGGGGCAAGGAAAAGTAGTTGTAGCCACCTTCCGGTTGTAGCTGGAGAAAATAGGGGGTTGTAGCCTCCTTCTGGTTGTAGCTAGAGAATAGGGGAGTTGGAGATTCCTTCAAGTTGTAGCCCGAGAAACAAGGGGGTTGGAGCCTCCTTTCAGTTGTAGCTGGAAAACAAAGGAAGTTGGTGCTTCCAATGAATGTAATTCTTCAAGACATATAAAAGAAAACATTCTGTGGTTTTCTCCCACTTTGGGTTTCCACGTAAAACACTGGTGTACTGTGTATGCGTATGATTGTTTTTTCATTTCTTATTTACTTTGCAGTTATTGGATGATAATGCTACATTGATATAACACTTGGATTATATGGTTAAAAAGGATTAAATTTCTCTATTACTGATCCAACCCCCCTCTCAGTAATCCAACAATTAGTATTAGAGAAGGTTTCTTCAGAAATTAGTTTAACTACTGAAAGGTAGATCATAGAGAGAAACAACTTGTATAAAAATGGAATACCAGAGTTCAATGGACAAAAGTATTCATTTTGGAGCATAAGGATGAAAACATATATACAGGCACAAAGATTTGAAATTTGGAAATCAGTTGTAGATGGATACACAACACCAACAGTTCCACCAACAAATGACAAAGTAGTGAAAGTCGGTCAGAATAATTCCAAAGCCAAAAATGTACTTCTTAATGGTCTAAGTGAACCAATATTCACCAAAGTTTCACATTGTAAATCCGCTAAAGAGATTTGGGACAAAATTTAAAATATTTATGAAGGAGATTCAAAAGTCAAAGTAGCAAAGCTTCAAGCTTACAGAGGTCAGTTCAAACTACTTAAGATGAAGGAAGATGAGAATATTACAGCTTACTTTTTACGAGTTGATGGAATAGTAAATGCAATCATAGGATTGGGAGAAGAAATCAAAGAATTTGTAATTGTTCAAAAGGTAGTAAGATCTCTTCCTATGAGATTTGACCCTAAGATATCAACAATAGAAGAAAGATCAAATCTAAACTCAATAAGCATGGACGAATTACATGGAATCTTCACAGCATATGAAATGAGAATTGAACAAGAAAATATAGATATAAAAGAAGAAACCTTCAAAGCATCCAAAAAGTCAAAGCAAAAGGGAAGGCAAAAAGAAGAACATAGCAACAACAATGACGTCTCAGAAGATGATGAGGAAGTGGCCAACTTTGTCAAAAGACTGAACAAGGGAACCAACAATAGGTATAGAGGTAAGATTACTTTAATTTATTTTAATTGTGATGGTATTGGTCATTTTTATAAGAAATGTCCTTATAATAAAAAGAGAAATGATGAAGGTTACTCAAAAGGAAAACAAACATATAAAGGAAAAAAAACCACAAAGAGAGTTTTCAAGAAAAACTTATGCACCAAAGAAGACATCTCATCATCATATGAAGATGAAGTTAGTGACAGTGAGATATAAATATTTCTATTCATGGCAGTAGAAGACTCTCATAAAGAAGACTCCGAAGAAGAATATGAAGAAGCCGAAGAAGAATATGAAGAAGTTGAAGATGAAATTGAAGAGACAGAAGTTGACTACCGAGAGGAATTAATGTGTGCCATAGAAGTTATCAGAAGAGAAAAGAAGAAAAAAAAGAAACTACAAGTAGAAATAGACAAGAAAGAAGACACTCAGGAACTAGAACAAATGATCACAAATTTGAAGGTTCAAATAGAAGAAGATAAAAGAATTGANCATTAAGAAAGGATCTTTAAAAGAAAAATATGCAGAATAGTTCAAAAGTTTTGGATGACATTATCAACATTCAAAAATCTCATCATGATAAGTTTGGACTAGGATACAATCAAACAAAAAAAGGATCAAGCTCCAAAAGAACAGAGCAAGAAACATATCCAAAAAGCTATGTAGAAACAATCAAGAGGGATAGGAATATATACAAGGAAGATTACAGGGACACTCCTCCATCGAGAAGATTCAAATTTCAGAATCAACAATCGATGGATAGGCCTCAGGAAGAAGAAGAATTTATAAGAGTACCTCCTTTTAGAAGATCTTCAACTCCCAGGTATCAAACTATATTTTTTGTTTTATGTTATGAATGTAATATTTTTGGACATAAAGATGTGAATTGCAGAGCTAACAACATGAACACAAACAAGTTTGAAAGTCATACACAAAGGGGTTATCCAAGAAGGCTTAGTGAAACACAGAGAAGAAGTTACAACATATTTGAATCTTTGAGAATTGAAGTGGAATGTTACAAATGTAAAATTTTTGGACACATGGCCAAAGATTGCAGAATGACAGTCCCTCTTAGAGAACCACAACATAATAACAATAGTCACATATAGGAACCTCATAAAAGGACATGGATAAGAAAGTAGGATCAATATAGAAATGAAGAATGCACACTCGCTCTACAAGCTAAGCAGAAGAAACATGGTTGGTATGTTGACAATGGCTGTTGAAAACACATGACATGTTATAGATACATGTTTCTTACATTACGAAAGGAAAGAGATGGATCGGTATCCTTCGAAAATGATGATTCAACTAAAATCATTGGAAAAGACATAGTCAGAATTGGGAACAAGAATACCAAGGCAAAAACTGTTCTACTAGTAGAAGATATGAAACATTATCTTCTAAGTGAGAGTCAAATGTGTGACCAAGGTCATAAAGTTACTTTCAATTCACAAAAGTGCGAGATAAGAAAAGAAGGTTCAGGAAAATTGATTGCTACAGCTGCGAGAACTTGAAGCAACATATATGTATTAAGTGAAATTGTAAATGAAAAGTGTTGTCTAGGAAAGGAAGATGAAAGTTAGATATGGCACAAAAGAATGGGTCACATACATTTTGATAACCTTGTCAAAGTCAGCATAAGAGAAGTAGTCAGATAAATGCCCTAGATCACGAAACCAACCAACACTTTATGCAAGCATTTTCAACAAGGAAAGCAAACAAATACCAGGTTCAAATCAAAGGAATATTCAATGACAAGACCACTGGAAATTGTGCATACTGATCTAGTTGTACCAACTACAACAAAGGGTTTAAAAGGTAAGAAATACTTTATGTTATTAGTTGATGATTATACAAGAATGACTACAGTTTTCTTTGTTAAGAATAAGTCATAAGCTTTTGAAGGAAATGGTTGAAAATGAAATGGATTCAAAAATCAAATGCTTGAGATTTGATAATGGAGGAGAGTTCACTTCAAAGGAATTTATGTACTATTGCAATAGTCATGGAATAAAAACGAAATTCTCCGTTGCTAGGACACCTCAACATAATGGAGTTGTTGAAAGAAAGAACATGACAGTACAAAAAATGGCTCAAACAATGCTAATGGATTCGAAATTGACAGACATATTTTGGACACAGGAAGTGTATACAACAATTCACATTCAAAATAGAGTAATGCTTAGAAACAACACTGACAAAACTCCCTACGAGCTATGGAAAGGAAGACCAACAAATGTGAAGCAATTCAAAGTTTTTGAAAGCAAATGCTACATCAAAAGAGAAGATGACAAAATGGGAAAGTTTGACTCTCGTGTGGACAAAAGAGTAATTGTTGGTTACTCAAGTACAAGAAAATCATACAAGTGTTACAATATGAGATTGAACAAAGTTGTAGAAAGCATCAACGTGACAATTGATGAAACATGAAGACTATAATCAAAGGAAGAAGAAAATTAATCAATGGAACAACTTTTCAAAGAAGGAGAAGAAGACGAAAATGAAATAGAAGAGGAAGATGAAGAGAATCCAACAAAAGCAGAAGATCAAGTTCAACAAGTGCCTCCAAATACACCTAGCAGATGAGTACATAAGAATCATCCTTCAGATCAAATTATCGGAAACAAAGATGCAGGAGTTGAGACTAGAAGAAGAATCCATTCACCAGAATAAACACACATGACACTGACATCTACGATTAAACCAACCTATTTTGAAGAGGCCAACAAAGATGAATTTTGGAATAAGGCCATGGATGAAGAATTAGTTCAAATAGAGAAAAATGACACTTGGGAATTGGTTCCAAGACCAAAGGATAAGAATGTGATCGACATAAAGTGGGCATACAGGAATAAATTAAACAAAGATGGACATGTTACAAGGAACACATCTATATTGGTATGTAAAGGATATGCATAGGTTGAAGGAATCGAATTTGAAGAGACATTTTCCCCAGTTGCCAGAATGGAAACAATCTGTCTTCTTTTAGCTTATGCATGCTCCAAAAATATTATAGTGTATCAGATGGATGTAAAATTAACTTTTCTAAATGGGGAAATTGAAGAATAAGTCTACATTGAACAACCAAAAAGATTTTAGTTGTCAGAGAATGCATACTATGTGTGAAAATTAAAGAAGGCCTTGTATGGTCTAAAACAAGCCCCTAGAGCATGGTACTCTAGACTAGATAAACATTTACAACAGGCAGGGTTCAGAAAAGGAAGTGCAGACAACAACCTCTACATCAAGGTAAGTCAAGGTAATATTTTATTAGTTTAAGTTTATGTTGATGATATTATTTTTGGTAGTGATGATGACAGGTTAAGCCAAAAATTTGCAAAGGATATGCAAAATGAATTTGAAATGTCATTACTTGGAGAACTATCCTTCTTTCTGGGACTTCAGATACCTCAAAGCAACCAAGAAATTTTTATTTCTCAAACCAAGTATATCAGATAAATGCTAAAGAGGTTCGGAATGGAAGATTACAAACCAATTATCACTCCCATGCAAACCAGTTGCAAGTTAAGAAAAGATGACGATTCAAAGTATACATATCAGAGACAATATAGGTCAATGATTGGTAGCCTACTATATGTGAAAACATCCAGACCAGATGTAATGCAGGCAATTGGACTGGTTGCACATTTCAAGTAGCACCAAAGGAATCACATGTGTTAGCAGTGAAGAGGATTTTCAAATATCTCAAAGGAACATCAGAGTTTGGATTATGGTATCCAAAAATAAAGGATCTATCTCTTATTGCCTACACAAATGAAAATTGGGTAGGTTGTATTGATGACCGACGAAGCACTAGTGAAGCAATGTTCTACTTGGGTGAGTGTTTAGTATCATGGATAAGCAAGAAACAATCATCAATATCTCTATCTACAGATGAGGCAGAGTATATTGCAGTAACAACATGCTGTACACTGGTTCTTTGGATGAAACAAACTTTGATAGATATACAGGTTGAGTATGATGAACCCATTCCAATCTATTGTGATAATACAAGTGCCATCAGTATCTCAAAGAACCCGGTGATGCACTCCAAGATGAAGCATATTCCAATCAAGTATCACTTTCTATGGGAATAGGTTTCAGAAAAGAACATCAGAGTTGAGTATGTGGGCACAAAAGAACAAGTGGCAGACATCTTTACAAAACCACTTCCATGGGAAGCCTTTGAATATCTTCGCCAGAGACTCAGAGTTATTTCCACTCCAAAATGAATTCTTTTGAATGATTTTGAATGCTTATCTTATATGTCTTATATGTAGACTCAGAAGCACCATAAAGAGGACAATTCAATTAGGGGGAACAACACCGTATGGAAAGATACTTTTTCCATTGATGACAAAGGGGGAGAGATTTATCAGATGCAGAGGATAGAGGCATGATTCTAGGGGGAGAAATGGCCACAGAGATGTAGAGGAGAGAGGCATGGTTCCATGGGGAGCATGAGTGATATGAATTCAGTATTGCATGAAATGATTTCAGTGTTGCATCAGAGTGTTTCCATCAATGCCAAAGGGGGAGATTGATGATTAAGGATGGTTGTCATTAATTTCAGCCCTTGAAGAAAGTCCGGTAGTGAATTCCAGTAGCACAAAGGTTTGGGTAATGGATCAAAGGTTGTTTCATGTATAGTGGTATGAGTTTTAATTTATTTGAAGGTAATACTATTCTATATGGATAGTACATGTCATGCCATTTCTAGTGGTAAGTGGAACACCACATAAATCCTCACGGTTTGAGAGTAATGGCCTTACTAAGTTGGAGGACCTTCATATGTTGGCTTGAAGCCCCAAAAGGTCAAATCAGTCAAAGAGCTTGGAAAGAAGAAATTATTTTTTAAATGATAAAGTAAAGTGACAAAGTCAAGAAGGATTATTTAAATAATAAAGCGATGTGACAAAATCAAATAAGATTATTTAAAGGATAAAGTGAGGTGACAAATTCAAGGAGGCATATTTAAATGATAAAGTAATGGAGAAGTTTCTAATTATGGAAATTGGTTAACCCTAATGTTAATACTCCAAGAAACTCTCCTAGGCTGTAAGTCGGAGATGCCTGGTAACTAACTCTTTTTGGAAATATTTTCTTAATAATTGATGTGGTTTTTGGATCAAGATGAATATCTAGGGACTGGACTGTGTGTTCAAGACTGTCTAGAAATATGAAATCTCACAAGGCCTTCTAGTAATGCAGTTAGACAAGGTTTGATTAAATGGATAAGAAAACAACTATTGAACCAGATTATACTCATATAAAACAAGCACAATGGGTTTAATAACTAAGGAAATAACTTATGATTATCAACTTAATCAATCAATTAGTGAGATGACAGTCACATGCAGATTGAATGAGCATCAATAAAGAACCTTCACTCATAAGTTATCAGAGAACAGAAAAGAAAAATCTGACAACACAACTAAAGGAAGCTTGCAATTTTTCATATAATAAGAATAAGTCTTTCTTACAGTAGCAGTATGTAGAAAACAAAATCGAACCCAGTTTCATATCAAAATTAGGCCTTTATAGCCTCATAAAAACAGTTTTACAGATCCTAAAAACATGGATCTATATTTAATAAAGACAACTAAATTCTATCTAAACAACTTGAAAACAAATTCTTTAACAACTAAACTTAAAAGTTGAACTGTCTTCAATCTCCAAAATCGCCATCTGCATCCTTTCGTTCCTGATCTTTGCAATGTGGTGAAGAATAGAAGGACACCTGTCTTTGACTTTTGGATTTCCCAACGTTTATGGTCAATTTTTGAGGAAATGGTTTTGCATGTGTTACCAAAATTCTCTCGAATCCCTGATGCTGAACCTTTTGCATGCGATCTGATAGCCCACTGATACACTGGAGCCCCTTCAAAACCCGTTTGGAATGAACTATCCTGTCCTTGGCTTCAAAAATTAGTTTTCCATCTTTCAACAACGCACTCCTTTAATTTTTCGCAGGTTAGCTGTTGAAAGCCGTCACTTTCCACAGCTAACGGGTCATAAAATAATAACTTTGTGCTGGGGAAAGTCCCGATTACGCTCAAAATGAGTCGTCACCTCCAAAATTTGATTTCAAACAAAAATCAGTGGGTATCCGATTTATCACCTTGCATATTAACGACGACTTGAGCAAGTACCTTCAGATCTGGATGGGGTTTTTGGCTTAGTTTTTGTTTCAACCTCCTTATCTGCCTTTTGAGGCGTTTGGCAAGCCACCACAAGTTGTTGTAGTCTTTGGTGAGTTTTTTCTTCCTCTTATTCTCTCTAACACTTTCCTTAGCCAATCTTTCAAACGCATCATTGGTCTTGGCGAAGTTATCAGATAACTTCTTATACCTTTCTTTAATCACCCGCTCCAAGACCTCTTGCTGGGCAATTACCTCCTTGAGATGCTTGATCTTCTGAGACTTCTTTGATTTGGAGTTTTTTGATGATTCTCCCTGTTCTGTCTGATTGAAGGTTTCATAGTTCTGTGCACACTCAGCTGACTGCTTAGGACTCTTGGTGACAGGGCATTGATCTTGCTGCTCTGATTCTGAATATGAATAGGGCAAGTTTAATATATTCTTCTCTGTACTCTGCTCTGTGATTTTCTCTGTGGTCTGTTCTATGGTTTGCTCAAAATTTAACCTTTTCTTCGACCTGAGGGGATTTACTCCAGAAATTCTGTCCTCTGGAGGTCCTGGCAGGGTCCTTCTTTTTCTTGAACTGCTTTGAGGAGAGGATTGTTTCTTTGAACTCTTCCCCTGTTCATTTGCAATCTGGTTCTGTGTTTCAAAACCTTCCCAGAATAGGAAATGTTCCCAGCTCCTTCCCTGTTGTTTCAATTCCTCCAAGATAATCAATTTTATGAGGCCGAGGTGACACAGAGTAGTTTTCATGCTCAAGGGTTGAGCTCTAATCTTCTTGCAAACCTTAGTCAAACTTTTATGTAGGAAATAAGGCAAATTAAGAGGGGTCTTGCCTGTGAAATGATCCAGTATTTTGAAGTGGCACATCATCAATTTATCATATATTCCCTCCGAGGTAATGTACAAATGGATACCTTTGAACAATTCCTGCCATTCTTCATCTAGATAAGAAACTAGCATACCTTTTTTCCATGCTTTGTGCCTATACCCCTCTTTCAAATAAACTCTGAAATCCAAATTTTTGGGAGCAGTGGTTTTAAACCAGCTCTGACCGGTTCTTGGTAAACTTGTAGCTGCGGCAATGACAGCCTCATCCACTCTAATTTCCATGGACCCGACGTGAGCTTTATTGCCGTCGAAAGTCTTGGCAAAGGCTTCTACTGTAGCCTGGTGGCAACCAACCTACAATCTTTCAACGAATTCAATACACCCTGCATTCGAAAAATGCTTCTGGACTTCGGGATGTGTTTGTAAAAAGGACAGGTTATCCAACTCTCTCTTGAGTAGAGGACCACTGCATTTTCTCACCATTCTGTAGCTCAAAAATCCCGACAATTTGTAACCCCTGCAACTGCCAGTCGAGCCGAGGTTCTGCGCTGTTGAAAGCAGTTCGGGCTTCGAATCTGTTTTGAAACAAATGAAAATTCAACAGACTTCCAGAAACGATTTGTGATATGGAAACCACTATTTGATTTGATGTTGTCAGGCCGGCGGTACCTCCTCTGTACCTGCATCACCAAACTCGAACTTGCCATCCCGGATGCCATGAGTGTTGAGCGTGAATTTCTGGGCCGGATTCGAATTACAGTCCTATTCTGACATGCATAATTGAGTTTCTATCATTACCCACTCTCATTAGTGCATGCTTTGGATTTTCCTGATGTGGGATGATCATATCATCATTACCTTTAGACGTGGCTATCACGCATGTGATTCCCGCTTTCTTCAACAACGGCCCGTGGAAAACGCCTCTGTCAGCTGTTCATACTTGCCACTTACGCCAGCGCGTGACCCCGTGGAAAACCCCTGTTAGCTGTGGAAAGTATGCACTTTCAACAGCGCACCACTTTGTAAAAAGCACTCCTTAGCTGTGGAAAGTATGCACTTTCAACAGCGCATGACCTTGTAAAAACCGCTCCATAGCTGCGGAAAGTATGTACTTTCAATAGCGCGCCACCCACAAAACTGATTGTTGGACATTTTGAAATTCACCACTTTCAACAATGCACAGACTTATGAGAAGCACCCCTTAGCAGCTGAAAGTTGCCACTTTCTACAGCTAACACTCAACTTTTGGACACATGTTAGCTGTGGAAAGTGAAAAATGAAAATTTTGATAAGAAGACTTTATGGATCATATTATTTTCTAAGACGAAAACCGAAACCTAAGATTTGCAACTGTAGAAACTCAAAAATGACTTGAGGTTACAACCTATCACCTAAAAAAACAAATAAATCCACCAGTTTATTTGAGGAGTTAACATTGGCTCCTATTGGGGATGAACACCTCCCTGTGAGGTTTCAAGAACCATAGAATCAATGCCTTTCCTGAACAGGAACCTAAAAACTAAACTCTCTGCTAGTGTTTCCATTGGGCATGGAGTTATTCAAAAATAAAACTAAAACTAAAATTACAATGTCTAGGCTTCACAGCCTTAGATGAAATAGATTTTTAAAAATCGCCCGTTTACCAGGCCACTAAACACTTCTTCACCCTCCAGATTCTACAGAATGAAAGTGTTATTGTTTTGCACCTGAGTAATCATAAAAGGGCCTGTCCACAGAGAATCGAACTTGCCATGCTTGCCTTTGTCCTGCCTAAGAGCATCCCACTTTAGAACCCAGTCACCGATCTGAAAACTGTCCACCTTTGCCTTTTTTTCAAATGTCTTTTTGATCTGCATATGATGAGCTTATGATCTATCCACTAACTATTTGCGGGCTTGTTGCAATTCCACCAAATCCAGCATCCTTCTTACCATGTCATTTTTCTCAGTCTGCTCTTCCTGAAAGAACTTAGCTACAGGCAAAACTAACTGAATAGGAAAAATTGCATCAGTCCCATAAACCAAATTGAATGGGGAAGTTCCAATGGATTTTTTAGTAGTTACTCTGTCTGCCCACAGAGCAAATTTCAGTTTGGAATCCCAATTCTTCTTATTTTCCTCTAACAGTTTTCTTATGATTTTGATCAAGCTTTTATTTGACGATTCAACGAGGCCATTACCTTGAGGATAGTAGGGAGTTGAGTGTACAAGCTGGATTCCCATTGATTCACACATGTTTACCAATGATTCTTCTTTAAACACTGCTGCATTATCTGCCACCAGCCTCTTGGGACAACCAAATATGCTCAAAATATTTTCATAGAGAAACTTCATGACTACCTGGTGTGTAGCATTTCGGGTGGGGATCGCCTCTATCCACTTTGTGAAATAATCCGTGGCTACCAGAATCCACTTGTGCTGACCACTGGATGAAGGATTTATCTCACCTATGAAATCTAAACCCCACTGCTGAAAAGGGCCATTCACAACTATAGGTCTCAGGGGTAAAGATTTTAGCTGTTCCTTACTGGTAAATATTTGGCATTTGTCACAAGATTTGATGAATGCGCACACATCTGTGAATAGGAAAGACCAATAGTATCCAACCCTTAGGATCTTATGGGAAGTAGTCTTCTAGTAACGATGACCACCACAAACAACTGAATGAAACTGATGTGTTACCTCGACTGCCTCTTCTTTATCTAAACACCTGAGAAGCAAGCCAGTAGGGTCTCTCCAATATAACAGATTATTATAAATGCAGAATTTGATAGCTCTGAGCTTAAGAGCTCGAGATTGAGTCAAACTGAGTTCAGGAGGAACTTCCAGCTTCTGCAGAAAATGTATGATGCTGGAATACCATTCACAAGAAGACAAGTGCTCTGCCACTTGCTGACTGTCATGCTGTCCTTCTGCTGCTAACTCTGTTTGTGAATTTTCTGAAATTTATGCTATGAAATTAATATCCAACAGCTTATGATTTTCCTCCGCTAAAAGCTTGGCAAGGCCCTGGCCTTTTACCAGTTTAGTGGGATTTACTTCAATATTGAACTCAATCATCTTTGCAATCCACCTCGCCCTCTTTCCGTCAATATCCGGCTGAGTCAAAACATCTTTTACAGAAGATGAGGGAACATATGCAATGACCTTTGAGTGAAGAATATAAATTCTGAAGGATTTTAAAGCTTTTATGAGAGCGTAAGCTTGTTTCTCGATAGGGTCATACCTTAGTTCAGCATCCCTGGGTGTTTTACTAAAGAAAGTCACGGGATGATCAAAAATTTCCTCGTCTTTATCAAGCAGGACTGCTGCCACTATGTCATAGGAAGCAAAGGAAAAGACATAGAAAGTCTTACTGTAATCTGGGCTGATCAGAATTGGAGATTCGATGATTGCTTGCTTGATATCCTAAAAATAGTTTCTCGCGATGTCTGTCCATTTTATCTCAGACCCTTTCTTCAGCATGCATGTTATGTGTTTGACTAATTCAACAAAATTGGGCACAAACCTTCTAACAAAATTTATCTTACCGAGCAGTGACTAAATGTCCTTTTTTGACCTCGGCAAGGACAACTTTTGAATTGCCTCCACTCGTGCTGGATCAATCATTACACCTTCTGCTGAGACGATGTGGCCTAAGAGATTCCCCTTCCTTAGAGCAAACTGGGATTTCTTGGGATTCAATGAGATCCCGAACTATCTGCATTTTAAGAATACTCTTTTCAGATGTTTCAGATGCTCCTCATGGCTGCTGGAATATACTGTAATATCATCAAGGTATATGAGAACGAACTTGTCTTTTTCTCCCACAAATGATATATCCATGGCCCTTTGGAATGTGGCCCCGACATTCATTAATACAAAGGGCATCTTGGAGTAGATAAAGGTACCCCAAGGAGTGGTGAATGTAGTCTTCTCTTGGTCATCAGGGTGGACAGAAATCTGATTGTAACCAGAAAAGCCATCAAGAAAAGACATGACCTTTGCCCCTGAAATCCTCTGTAACAAGTGTTCCATATTAGGAAGAGGATAGTTGTCCTTCTTAGAGCATTTGTTCAAGTTTCTGAAATCTACACATAATCTGACCTCACCATTCTTCTTTCTTACGATCACCAGATTGACAATCCATTTGGAATATCTCAAGGGAACTATGATCTTGGCATCTAGGAGTTTTTTAATTTCTCTCTCAATCACTGGCAGCAGGAGAGGACTGATAGGCCTGAGTTTTTGCTTGAAAGGAATAGTGTCTTTTTCAAGAGGTATCTTATGCTGAATAATATCGGGATCATAAGTCTT